>CAWTZC010002187.1:0-155719 GCA_963919715.1 Microtus obscurus
GGTGCACGCCTTTAATCCCAGCACTCGGGAGGCAGAGGCAGGCGGATCTCTGAATTCAAGACCAGTCTGGTCTACAAGAGCTAGTTCCAGGACAGGCTCCAAAACCACAGAGAAACCCTGTCTCGAAAAACCAAAAAATAAAAAATAAATAATAATAATATTCTTGCCACTCTTTAGGAAAACTGATGTTTGAATAATAATGAACTAATACAAATACATATGCAATATGATGGAGCATTGCTGCACCAATTATATGATACAATAATACATGAAACTGATATATAAAAGTGTTAAATTTTTAAATAAATTCTTCCAAGCAAAAATGAAATTCTTGCTCCAAAGCCACAGAGAAACCCTGTCTCGAAAAAACCAAAAAAAAAAAAAAAATGAAATTCTTACTATCTAAGGTGAGTTAATTGATCATAAAAAAATGAAGAGAATCTTCACTCATCTAGTATTTTACATATTTGTTAAACTAAATTTTTGTCATTATTTAAATAAAAACAAAACAAATTATTCTGCTCCTTACCCTCATTTTAACTGTTCCATTCAGCACCGTCCATTGGCAGAAAGTTCACATACTAGCAAAATAAAGAAATTTTCTTCAATTTTGTAGTATAAAATAACAACATGTTTGCATCTTATTTCAGTAACAACATTTCCTACAGGAAGCTTCATACTTAATGTTTCTTCTTCACACACCAATGAGAAGTATGTTCGAAAGACCCCTTGAAGGTGATTGCCTCTGCATGATTCTGTGTTCTTTTGCCCTTCATCTTCTGTTGTGACCAGTAGTACAAGAAAAATGCATGAAGATCTTCCAAGAAAAAAAAAAAACTCTTTTACTGAGTGGTCTTCCTTTATATTCCCTATGCATCTCTCCATTTTTCCTCTCAATTCATCCAAACTCTATAATATTTTTCCTCCTGTCAAATGATTACTTGTTCTGTGTCTGGTCCTGGAGTTATTTTTATTTAATCCTGTTTACAATATTCAAGCAGAAAGCTCGTGGATGAAAGGTGTGTGCTACATATGAAGGTGCGGGAGGTCCTTCTGTCTGTGTGTTGCTTTTCATGCTTAATGAATAAAGAAATTGCCTTGGCCTGTTTGTAGGGCAAAACTTAGGTAGGCAGAGAAGATGGAACTTAATGCTGGGAGAAGGAAGGCAGAGAGAGAGATGCTATGGAGCTGCCGCCAAAGTCAGACATGCTGAATATTTGCTGGTAAGCCACTGCCACATGGTGATATACAGATTAATAAAAATGGATGAAATTAAGATGTAAGAGTTAGTCAATAAGAAGCTAGAGCTAATGAGCCAAACAGTGATTTAATTAATACAGTTCCTGTGTGATTATTTCAGGGTTAAATAGCCAGGATCCTACAAGACCCTGTCTCCTCTAACAGTCTGAAACACAACACTACTAGAGTTAGGTTTCTCCAAGAAATAACTAAATTCAAGGGTTCACAGTAAAATCAAATACCTGCAATATTATAATTTCAGAGGGTTTAGTCCATTTTCATCATGACATGAAATATGGCAGTGTGCATGCAGACGTCGGCTAGAGAAAAAGCTGATAGTTCTAAATCCAGATCAGCAGGAAACACAAAGAGACTGTGATATATTTCCTATAAGAGGGCCACACATTTTCCAACAAGGCCACACTGCCTAATAATAATACTACTTATGAGACTTAGAGAGCATTTTGATTAAAACTGCCACAGTATTCAAACTCCTATAACTATCTCCTCAATCATGTTCATGTTCAGTAAATAACCTCAATAAACTCATTGGTTCCCCTGGGTGGACTTTGGTGAAGTTGTACTTTGCAATGTTATTGGTACTTACAGGGATGGGATAGACAACTGCCCCCCTTACTGGGGAGAAAATTCTCACAACATATCATGAATCATAAAAACATTTGTGAATATCCTTGTATGTCATGTTGATGGCAAAATGAATCAGTACATAAAATAACATGTGAGAAGAATCTAAATATGGAAATTGCCTTAGTAAAAAGGATATAGATGCATGAAAATAATAATGACTAGATAGTATCAGAATAAAAATACCCAATAGATTTTCCAAGTTAAAAAAGAACTGAGTAAGTTAAATATAATTCACAATAATGAGTTTTAGATATAATATATTATACTAAAATTGGCAAGATCAGGTATCAACTGTTTCAACAACTTGATAAAATATATGTCAAACAAAATATTGTTGAGTTATATCAGGCTATTTAAATATTGCACAGTAGTAAAAAGTGCCAAACTAGTGTACAGCTGATCTTCTATGTGTTTAATAATCATTTTGAATGCTATCCTAAAGTGTTTAGCGGAATTAAAAGGATTTGTATTTCTCCCATTTTTCTATAGGGTCAATGAAATCCATGGGGACTGAGGTTATTGATCTCTTGTTTTGTCCATGCAGACCTTCAAGACCCCACTCAATGAATTTAAAACATCCACTCAATAAAAAGGAGGGCCATTGTGGGAAAGGTTTACTCAGAGAGACAGAAGAAATACAAAGACATAGAATAGTAGAGAGAGGACAATTCCATGAATTCTGAATACTCAATTCACTCCTGTTTAATTTTCATGTTCTTTCGTACCACAATACATGAAAGGGGAAGAAGGCAAAAGACTGTTTTAACATGACACAAAGGATAACCAGAAGAGTTACTTGTTTCAATCCTTGAGACATCAAGCCATTATTTCCTGAGTAAAACATTTGATGTTTTGTGTAGGATATGCAGCAAATACACCCTAGACCAAATATTTTGTAGAAACAACTCCTTATGTCGAACCTCCTATTTTAAAATGAAGGACCAGGAATAGACTTGAACTTTGTGACCTTTGTTTGGGGTGGAGCAGATCCACTGCAATGGACCATTTTATTGTTGAAAACACCAGGTAACTACACACTAGGTCAATATTTCTTGTTTGTAGTCACACTTGTTGTCAAGAACTTTGAAAGAGTAAAAATAACTTCAGTCTCTCTGACTTTTAGTCAAAGCAGAACAGGCTCACATTTATGTGCCTTCACAGTTTTCTTCCGAGCTCTGTACAGCAGAGGAATAAATGTTCAAAGCAATTCTCAATTACATAAATATAAGAAAGCCTGATCTATAGAAGAAACTGTTCCAAACAGAAAAAAATCAAAAGTGCCTGAGAAAATAAAAAGAAATTCTTAATGACTATGAAACATTGAAGAATAAAGGCACTTAAGAGATTACAACAATGATGCATTTAAAGAAAATCAAATTTAAACCATGAAACTAATAATCAGCTTTTTTAAAAGATAAATATAATTGAAAAAAGACATAGCTATCCTACCTTTTGAAAAGAGAAGGCCACTCCCTGGTAGAGTACTGGCATTAATAAGAGACTATTTGATGTAAACCAAGGCAGAGTTTTTCTTTGAACAGTCCAGTCTTAAATAATCAAACAAGGCTTATACATATATTTGCTTTTTTGACAGAGGGTTTCTCAGCAGCTTTGAAGCCTATCCTGGAAGTAGATATGTGGACCAGTCTGACTTTGAACTCACTGAAATCTGCCTGCCTCTGCCTCCTGAGTGCTAGGATTAAATGCATGTGCCCACACTTCCTAGCACCTTATATTAAATAGAAAATCTTTTACCTATACTTCAGGCTTATTACTAGCTAGTTCTTACAGTTAAATTAGCCAATTTCTATTAGTCTACATTTTGACTCATGGCAACCTGACTTCACCTGTTCTCCTACAGGCCTTATTCCTCTGGCTTTCATCTCTCCTTAATCTGCCCTTCTTTTTTCCATGTATCTCCTTTGGACACTCCTGCCTAGCCTTATTCGGCCTAACTATAGGCCAATTCTGGTATATTATTAACCAATGAAAGGAATATATAGTCAAATAATACAGAAGCATTATCCCACAGCAGTGTGAATTTGTATAATGTTAGCTGATTTAGATCTGTGACATGAAACCACCGCTACAGTCAATGGCCTGTGTCTGAAACCTCTGGAGTGACCCAGTTGTGTCAATCAGGACTACACACATTTGTAGGCTGAGATTTCCTGTTCTGGCAGTTTCCAAATAACTGACATGGAGACTTAATATTAATTGTAAATTCTTGGCCAATAGCTTAGGCCTATTGATAGCTAACTATAACATTTAAAATTAACCCATATTTCTTATCTATGCTCAGCCATGTGGTGGTACATTTATTAGCATGACACACTCATCTCCTGATACATCTGCATTTGGTTTGTGAGTTCTCTGACTCTGCCCTTGATCTTCCCAGAGTCCTCAGTTTGGTTCTCCTTCCAAATTTTTTTATTAACAATGACAGCAACACATTGTCACAGTGTATAGTATACAATAGTACCTATTTACAAAAACAACAACAAAAAAAAAAACCCCTTCCTTAAATATTCATTCAAGAGAAGCCCCCAAATTGTATACCTAGTAATCTGGTCAGTCTTCATTCACATGACATGCATTAATACATGTTGGGAAATTACAGAATCGGAAATTAGTACGAGCCACAGAATTATGCAGCAATTATACAATCATCATTTTATGAGACTGACCCATCAGAATCAATGATTCTGTTGTGAAGGATTTAATCAAGATGAAAGGCATATTGGCATAATTGCCTTGAAATGAACTGGATGTTTCCTGACTACACAATTCTCCATAGCTTACTCACATCTGTTACCTATTGGGGATAAATCTCCCACAGTTCAGCAGTATTTGATCACTTTTTGGGCACAATTTCCCATAATTATGTGCAAACACACACACACACACACACACACACACACACTGTCAAAAAAAAAACCCTGCCCTCAACTACCAGATCTTCATTGTTTTTTCCAATGTAAACACAGAACTCTAACTTCCTGTGATTATCTTTATTGGCAGTCTCTTGACCAGCATTAAGTGTCCAGGCAAAAGCACTTCAATAAAGTCACTCATAGATATTCAATAGCATAGAAATAATACATTCATAAGACTGTTGGTTGATAGTCAATCAAATAGATAGCAAAGTAGGTATACTCTGGTTTGACCTCATTAAGAGATAAGAGAAGAGATTGGCTTAAAGTAACCTTGCTGTGAAAGATTTCTAAATTTTCATACTCACCTTTATCTCAATTTATAGATGACTTTATTCCATGAGATTTACTACTTATGTTTTACTCTCTCAGATAGCAGAAAAAATATTTAAATATATGCCCACTGCCCACCTTTTTCTGGGGCCTCCAGACTTACACTACCAATGACCAGAGTGGCAGAGAGGCATCAAGAACCATATCTGATAATTTAGAGCTTAAGTACCTCTTATCAAGGTTTATTTTGGGGGTAAAACCGACTAAATCATTCAGCGTTCAGAAAGATTTGATATAGCACTGGGAAATCTGACTAATAGAATCTGAGCACAAAAATAAATTAATTAACTCATACATCCTTTTATCATGTCCTGTTTTTCTTTTTATGGCCTCTCTATTACCCAGGTAATAGGTCTGGCAGGTGTGCATTCATTGTATAATACTTGTGGCTGCAACATTGCCCCTTCCTTTGTTTAATAAAAATAGCATGTGCAGATTTCTCTGGGCAATTATAATAATTTTAAAATTAATATCAAATAGTCTATTGATGGTAATGTGAGAACTAGGTTGGCCATCTTGCAGATGAGTTTTATAGGATTTTAGAATATCTCTCATCTATGGTAAAACACAGCACTAATGTAAAAATTCATATTTATTATGACATGATGTACTCAACTGCATCTAAAAGTTGTAGAATTGAGTTATTAAAGAAAGGATTGTTAGTTGAGAGGGCTAGTTTTGTCTATTAGTCATTGATTATTAGAATGTACTTTGATGAAGAATGGTTAGGTGGAGTTTACCTAGTATGCATCTGTGGGACCATAGTTGCAGTTGAAATAGACCTGATAAGTAAATTTTTTATTAAGGCAATAATAACTCATTTTGTCTGTAACATGGTATTGCCAACTCTCTCAAAACATACATAGCAAGATTTTCATAGCAGAACAGTTGTCAGAAATACATTAGGAGAGTGTCTGGTAACATATACATTACAGTCTCATGGGCAGAATATACACATTAGTGATAGAATATTTTTAAAGGCAGTCTAGTCTCTGGGGCATAGAGTAAAAGGTGACATAAGATGTGAGGTTCTCTCATAGTTGCTTCCTGCTGATAAGGGGAGAAGTTGTAGGTCTTGTCTTGAAGGCTAGAACATAGTGGAAACCCATGGAGACCAGGGAAGAGCAGGCTGCCTCAGACTCTGTGAGGCCTGCAGGCAGCCTTGGAGCAGTCTGTGTCAGGAGAATGCAATAGGGATTCCTTGGGTGAGAGCTGCAGAGAGAGCTGGAGGGCAAGCTGCACAGCTGTGGCAAGGAAGCTGCCTAGCAATCTCTAACAGCTTGAATGATTATAAATCTGGTGGAATAAATACATGTTAATGGAAGAATAAGAAGTTAAGTAATCTTAAAGAAAAAAAACTTTATCTCTTAGATGCACACTTGAATTTTTTTTTAAAGATTTATTTATTTATTATGTATACAACATTTTGCCTCTATGTATGCCTGCACGCCAGAGGAGGGCGCCAGATCTCAGTACAGATGGTTGTGAGCCACCATGTGGTTGCTGGGAATTGAACTCAGGACCTCTGGAAGAGCAGCCAGTGCTCTTAACCTCTGAGCCATCTCTCCAGCCCCACACTTGAAATTTTTAAGTGCAGTTTTGGCAGATTAGAAAAATGCAAACCAGGCCAGGGACACAGGGAAAGTTCCTCTCCAGCATAAAAGAATTGGGCAGGTGAAAAAATAATACTTAGCTGAGTTTAATTTTACTTGTGACGGTTGAAGTGAACCAATCCTGTAGAATTTTTACAGTCATCGGAGAGGGCATCCCCTCTCAGGGATGTGGTTTTGGATGCACTAGGAGGAACTCTGTGCATGGCCACTTATTTTTTGTAAACATAACTGGAGAAGGATAGCCTCACCCAGAAAGAAAGAGAGGTTTTAGACAGGTGACAGGAAGAAAAGCTGTAGGAATCATTTATGCAATGTTGAGAAATCATCATTTGGATTTTTACAGCAGTTAAAATGGTCTCTATACAGAGCCTAATGCTGTGGGCCTGTTAGTGAAACTTGCTTTGTCCTTTAAATGAGAAGCACCAGGGATAGGTACCTGGGCTGCCTACAAGACAGCTTTAGGGTTTAAAGTGCAAGTTTAATCATTTAGCTTTCAGCAAGTTACAGTAAAGAAATCTGTTCAGAGCAGGCAGGGATCTGAAGTCCACTTAAGGTCTACTGACCTGGCAGCAGTACATTCATTCACTGTGCAGTGTTTGTGGCTCCAACATCCTCTCCTTGTTTCAACTGATAAGAGCAAAAGGTGTAAACATCTGATCTAAACAACCCCTAGAGGCTGCTAATCTTTGGCAGAGGTGCTCTTGGACCAAGGGACAGATGTTTCCCCCGGTTGTTACATAGTTTGCCTTGTTACCCTATACCCTATGCCTACTGGGGAAAAACCAGTTCAGTAAAAAGTCAGACTTGCTTTGCTCCTAATTTTTACTGATTATAAACCCATTAATTTCTCATGTAATCACTAAAGAATATAGTGTAGCACACAATTCCCCCCCTCCTAGATTTCAGTGATGATTTAATCTCTCCCTTAATAAACCTCTCCACACACTATCCACAACCACCTAGAGACATAAAGTAAGCTGGCAGCTACTGGTTTGTATATAAAAATCCTTATCTGTCTTTTATGGCCCTGATTGAATTCCAGTCCTGGACTGTGCTAGGGCTTCAATTGAAAATCTTTTTTAGCATCAGAGAACAATAAAGGGATACACATGCTCAGGAAAAAATTGCTGCTTAGTGGATGCATTGTTTACACTTAAAGATTTCCTTCACCAGTTGTAATGCCTTAGGTGAATCCTAAAGGGATCTGGGGAGCTAGTACCCCAAAAGACCCTGTTTACTGCCCTTACCATAATCAATAAGTTTTTTCATAATGGTGACTCCAGAAAATGACTACCTTCCTTGCCCCCTCCCCGCAGTGTACTCAATAAACTGTTCCTCCTATTCTGCTCTGAAGGACAAACCAGGCTCCATAAGCAAATCCATTTCCTGTTACTTCAATGGACAGTTGACTACATGACTCAAATGGGAAATTTTAAATTCAGTGGTGTTAATATGAGAATTTATTTGGATTACTAAAAAGGACAAGAAAGAGATTGTCCAGAAGACTAAATGATTGGGATTAAGGCTACCTGAGTCAACAGAAGAGGGCTTGTCTCAGAAATACTTTTCTAAAAGGCTGCACATGCACCTGTTCTAAAATTATTATGCATTCCGAGGGGTAAAGCCTATTAAACACCTCAAAGACAGACAAAAAAACATATCTGATTAATAGCTGCATGCATTCAGCTCTGGCTAACGCTAGAAGAGGAGGCAGCCTACAACAGACTTCACATTCCACATATGCCGTCATCCTTTTTTTCTTTCTTTCTTTCTTTCTTTCTTTTTTTTTTTTTTTTGGTTTTTCGAGACAGGGTTTCTCTGTGGTTTTGGAGCCTGTCCTGGAACTAGCTCTTGTAGACCAGGCTGGCCTGGAACTCACAGAAATTCACCTACCTCTGCCTCCCAAGTGCTGGGATTAAAGGCGTGCGCCACCACCGCCCGGCTCATCCTTTTTCTTCTTTTAGTTCATGTCCCAAGTTATACATTGAACAATATAAATAGTGACAGGAGCCTGCAAGTCTAGCCATTTAGGAAGATGAAAATTTACAGAGCAAATCTGTAAATTTGATCTGCACCAAAGAGAAGCACTAAGACATTTCAAAGATGTACCATTGCCACAATCCTCACACATATGAAAGGGAAATAACACAAAAACAGGGGAGAAAAAAAAAAACAAAGAAAAGTCCCCAATCCCCACTGTGAATGCTGTTATTAAATGAACAGGCCTGCTGAGCTCTTCAAATGTTAGAATAAGGGTGCTTTTTCCTCTGAGAGGGCCAGCTAGATATTAAAATCACAGTTCCTTCCTTGCAGAACCAGGAGTTCAGTTTAACCAGACCTGCCCCCTGTCTGTCTCAGAGCTTTATTATGTTTTTGGGTTTGCATTTGCCTTCCATGTTCTGTGCACAGTACCTAAAGGCCAGAAAAGGCCATCAGATCCCATGGGACTGGAGTTACAGCAGATGGTTAGCAAACATGATTTCTTGCAATGGATCCTTTTCCTTTTTCACAACAGACAGTGCTCTTAGCTGATAAGCTGTCTCTATGGCTGCTTTTTTATTTAAAATTTATTTTCATACATTTTACTTAAAATATATCACCTTCACCATTTTTGTTCTGTCTTCACCTGTTCAAAAATTATTTCCTTCCAATCACCTCCTTGCTAAGCATGTGTGACTAAGTGTGTGCAAATACATGAATAAAACCTGCTGAGGCCATTTCTGTTGGTTGTGTATATATAGTCCAGGGCTGAACATGTTCCATTGGATACTCAATTAGTTAGCTCATCCCTGCCTGAGTCAAATTCTCCCACGTAAATAAAAACTCCAGTCGTTAATGAACAAAGTGATCTGACCACACAGTGACCAAAAGTTCCTTGGGTAGGAAACTATCAAAATTAAAAAAACTCTGGGTGCAAGTACCTCATCAGACACTTGCTGATGTAATTAATGACTCTAAAGTTCTGGTTCTGCAGCAAACACCCTGAACACTGATCTCAGCCAATCACAATCTTTCTTGGAACTCTGGGCCTCCCTCCACATTCTATTTACCATTCTCATCTCAGATAACTTAAAAATCCTGAAGTTCCTGCCTCCACTTTCCTAGTTCCATGACTACATGTCTGTGCCACCATATTTGGCTTAGATGGCTCCAGCTTCATTTAGTCAGGCATAAGAAAGATGTGGTGAGTAAAAAGTTCGTTACAGTTAACTACATTATAAAAGCACTTATCTCTGTGAGCCTGGGTTTAACTATCTTTAGAATAAATTCAGAACTATGTGCTAGTCACTTGATTAGTTATAAAAGAATCAATGATAAAGAAAAACTTTTTTTAATAGTTGGAAGATGGTAGACTTTAAGGAAGAAGGATAGTATTTGATGGGAGCCATCCTGTGACTAGAATTAGCACTTCTTTTTAAGTACCAGAATTTCTTAAAAATCTTCACGTCATTTGAAGTCACCACCATTCAGGTCTCCTAACTGAAAGTTTTACAGTCATCAGGAGAGCAGACTATGATCACATTCAGAAAAGTCATTCTTCATGCCTGCAAGTTCCCTTTCTCTCCATACAGGAGGCATAAACTCCAGCAGGGTTCCACATGCTCTGCATCCTTATGTAATCCCATTGCTATTTACCAACTATGGAATAAACTCAGGTTTGTGGTTTCATCAAGAGTCTGTCACTTTTAAGACACTTGTGTTTTCAGTTTCTCTCCTGAAAAACTTTTATACTCTTCCATTATTTTATGGAGATCTGGACTTAAAGACATCTTTGTGCATCTGTCTAAGTTAGTTAATGATGCTGTCCATATTGTATTTCTTTTGGGTCATAAGAAGTGGGGCAAAGAAGAAATCAGGATCATCCATTCACACTTCACTGCTATAATGACATGTTCACTAGGCTGAATAGATGGCTCAGCAGATGGCAAAACTGGCTGATTAGCCACCGGGCCTGACTTTGTTTCCCAGAACTCACACAACAGCTCACAATTCTCTTTAACTCCAGTGAAAGGGGAACAGATTCCCTCTTATGACCTCCACTTTTACCTCCACTTTTGCACTCGGTATATACAATGACAAACTAAAGCCATCAGACAGTAACTAACAAAAACCTTTATGTACTGAGAAATATTATGGTATTCTTTGGGGTTCTGAGAAAATGTTAAGAATAAGTGTTTAGCCGGGCGGTGGTGGCGCACGCCTTTAATCCCAGCACTCGGGAGGCAGAGGCAGGCGGATCTCTGTGAGTTCGAGACCAGCCTGGTCTACAGAGCTAGTTCCAGGACAGGCTCCAAAGCCACAGAGAAACCCTGTCTCGAAAAACCAAAAAAAAAAAAAAAAAAAACCAAAAAAAAAAAGAATAAGTGTTTAGTCCTAAGGATAACACACTCTACAAAAAAAGGGAAAAAAAAAGATATCAGTTTATCATTTTCAATTGAAAATAGGTTTTATTACTTAAGTTGTTGTTTTTCCTCTATCTTTCATGAAAACATGTTTACTATCTGAAAAAAAAGGCAACATTTTCCTGGTAGAATGTTTCAATTAATCAGGGTGCTGACTTAGTGGGAAATGTGTGTGGTGTGCAAGTCTGGTAACCTCATCTTGATCACCATATGAAGAGAGCCAAGAGTCCATTTCAAGAAGATGTCTTATAGTTTTCACATATCTGTCAGGACTAAAATTCCATAATCATATAACACATACATATAAAAGAAACTTTTTTCAAATGAATCTCATCAATGTTATATTAGCTGGCATCTCTGGATAATTCCCTTAGAAGGAAGCACTTCATGATGAAGTGACAAATGGATAACTAATGGGGACAGGAAGATGCAAATAACTTCAAATAATGTATACATATCCACAGGACATCAAGCTATACTGTGAAACATTCAATTGATTACTGATTATCCCACATTTTATATCTCTACCAGTTTAATGAAAATGATGCTGTGGACACACATATGAGGTAATGTTTCTTATACTCTATCCTATTATGCATCTTAACATTAATTTTGATAAAACATGTAGAGAAAACAGCGAATGTGGAGGTCTAACATGTACCCTTGGACTTATATTCAAGAAAGTGACCCATGATGATTATGAATTCAGACGTATTCATAACTAATTAGTGACATAAAACTAGACTGGATACCAAACATCTCAAGGGAATTTGTGAAAATATGAAAAACAAAACCAGGAAAAATTTTAACCACCCTTTCACAGTCACCATTACTTAAAATGCATGAATATATACTGCCTACGGACATCTCATTCTATATATTTAAGCAGAAAAATACCTATCACTTAGTGAAAGCACAGTGGGAGATGTACAAAAGTCATAGAGAGAACACAAAGAGCACAAAACAAACTTTATTGAAAGGATTTGCTAAATGTATAGAACACTTTAATATCTCTCACAAACCAGACACCGCAATAGAGAAATGTCCACCATCAGGCTTGAGTGAAGATAGTAAATGAGTAACCTTCTTCATGATGAAAATGATATAAAACAAAAATTTCTGGACAAAAAAGACCACTGTGATGTCTAAATTCTTTACCATATCGTTTATATGAAGAAGAGTTTTCTTTTGCAGGAGTTCTTCCCTATTACCCGATGTTAAGATGATTTAAATTAAAGTCTTTAAAATATCTACAGGGCTATGGATAAGGACAAGCAGCGAGGACAAGTTCATTGTCAGGATGAAGGTCAGGTTTTTGAGAACTTCCTATAGTCCTGCAACAGGAATACCCAAGGGTTTAATAATGTTCCTGGGAGCAAGTATGAATAATCATATACCCACACAAAGGCACACTAAAATAACATAATTAAAATTAAATAAAATCTTTGACTAAACATTTTTTTACTCATGAATATTTTCCTTTTGTAAGCATTCATTTCTGTAACCCAGGTGTTGACTCATTTAAAGGCTTACTTCCAGAGTTTTCCTCAATTATGATTTGGATCATGCAACAGAAAGCAAGAATGTAGACTTGAAGTTACCGAAGTTAATCATTCTCAATTAGTGGCATCATTTGGGAAAATTTAGAAATTATTGTCTTCCTATAAGAAATACGTCATGGGTTTGTTCCTGAGAGTATACATTCACACACCATTTCAAGTTCCTACACCTGGTTCATGCTGTAGGCTGAGAATGTGAGTTCTTAGCTTCCAAATGTAGCTGTCATGTCTGACACTTCTTGTGACAACACTGTCAAGGTTACCATGTAACCGTCTGGAACCCAGAGTCACATTAAGCTCTTTTTTTTTTTTTTTTTTTTTTTTTTTGGTTTTTCGAGACAGGGTTTCTCTGTGGCTTTGGAGCCTGTCCTGGAACTAGCTCTGTAGACCAGGCTGGTCTCGAACTCACAGAGATCCGCCTGCCTCTGCCTCCCGAGTGCTGGGATTAAAGGCGTGCGCCACCACCGCCCGGCCACATTAAGCTCTTTTATTAATTGACTTAGGGATTTTATTTTATCATAGGCACAGAAGAGGCACTCATACACATCTACAAAATTTTAAATCTAGATAAGTTATGGGGGAAGCTTTGTTAATCAATCATCTTAAGAATTGGAATGTACTTAAGGCGTGGCTTCCTGTAGCCAAGGAGAAAAATGGGGATGGACCAGGTGCTTGCTCTCTAGGTTATTTTTGCAGGACACAGCGGAGCTTGGAATTTTCATTCTCATGTCATGAGTTTCCACTTATAATAAGTAAAAATATAATTGCTTATCTTTAAGCTAGCCTGGTTATTTCCCAAATAGTGCTAAGTTCTACAGATAAGTGTATTTATATAATTGAAGAAAAGTGCAAAATCAGAAAGGGTTACCTTATCATTGAATTAACATGACTTTTGTCCATGTAATTTTGAAGGTACAAACAAAATAGAGACTTCATAATGCTTGAACAAATTGGTTTTCTTCCCAGTCTTATGTAAGTAAATGTTTGTTGGCTGAAAATATTTCCAAAACATTTATAGTCACATTCCCTTTAGGATGAATCTGCTCAGGTCCTCAGAGTACTATGACTTCATAGACTTCTTCTTTTTTTTTTTTTTTTGGGTTTTCGAGACAGGGTTTCTCTGTAGCTTTGGTGCCAGTCCCGGAACTCTAGCTCTTGTAGACCAGGCTGGCCTCGAACTCACAGAGATCCGCCTGCCTCTGCCTCCCGAGTGCTGGGATTAAAGGCGTGCGCCACCACCGCCCGGCCATTCATAGACTTCTTATCTGCTAAAAGTTTATTCTTGTATAAAGACTACCAAAATGAGGAAAACTTTACCACACTGATTGCACCAAGTGTTTGTCAGGCTGACTGTGGAAGCACATCCCTTTAATCCAGCACTTAGGAAACAGAGACAGACAAATCTCTGTGAGTTAAAGACCAGCCTCAAGTATGAGTGAGTTCCAGAATAGACTCCCACAGTACAGAGAAAACCCTGTCTCAAAAAACCAAAACATAAAAATATGATTTTTTCTCAAGATTTTAAAGCCTGATGACACCTACAAAGTCGCTACCACATTGGCTAAAATCGTAGGGTTTCTCTTCAGCATGTGTTCTTTGATGGATGTGTACACTTCTATGATATGCAAAGGCTTTACTACACTGATTAAAGTAATAAGGTTTCTATCCATTATTTCTCTCAAATACATATGGTTCTTTGATTTATTTGAGACTACATTGGTGTGAAAAGTCTGTACCAATTCTTTACATTCTTAGAGTTTTTCTGCAGTATGTGTACTTTTATGTTTTCTCAGATTGCAAAGTTGTGAAAAGGCTTTACCACACTGATTACATTCATAGGGTTTCTCCCCAGTATGTGTTCTTTTATGTACTATTAGACTATTGAGTTGTGGAAAGGCTTTATCACATTGATCACATTTATAAGGTTTCTCTCCTGTATGAAGTCTTTTATGTGTTTTTAGAGTACTGAGTTGTGAAAAGGCTTTATTACATTGATTACATTCATATGGTTTCTCTCCAGTGTGTGTTCTTATGTGCACTTGAAGATTAGAGTGCAATGAAAAAGCTTTATCACATTGATTACATTCAAAGGGCTTCTCTCCAGTATGTGTTCTTTTATGACTGTGAAGCTCACCATAACTCACAAAAGCTTTATCACATTGATTACATTGATAAGGTTTCTCTCCAGTATGTAGCCTTTGATGTACTCGAAGACTATTGCTCACTGAAAAGGCTTTACCACAGTGACTACATGTGTAGGGTCTTTCTCCAGTATGTGTTCTTTTATGTGTTTGGAGACTGCATTGACTTGAAAAGGCTTTACCACATTCATTACATTCATAGGGTTTCTCTCCAGTATGTGTTCTTTTGTGACGTTGGAGACTACTGATACATGAAAAGGCTTTAACACAATAATTACATCCATAGGGTTTCTCTCCAGTGTGTGTTCTTTCGTGTATTTGGAGGTTACAGCGCTCTGAAAAAGCTTTATCACATTGCTTACATTTAAAAGGCTTCCCTCCAGTATGTCTTCTTTTATGTCTGTGAAGCTCACCATTACTTGCAAAAGCTTTATCACATTGATTACATTGATAAGGTTTCTCTCCAGTATGTGTCCTTTGATGTACTCGAAGAATATTGCTCAGTGTAAAGGCTTTACCACACTCATTACATTCATAGGGTTTCTCTCCAGTATGTGTTCTTTGGTGAACTTGGAGACTTCTGACATATGAAAAGTATTTACCACATTCATTACATTCATAGGGTTTCTCTCCAGTATGTGTTCTTTGGTGAACTTGGAGACTACTGACATATGAAAAGTCTTTAACACACTGATTATATTCACATGGTTTCTCTCCAGCTTGAGTTCTTTTAAGTATTTGGACACAGCTGATACCTGCAATGTTTTCATTATATTGAATAACATCATATGGCTTCTCTGCAGAACGAATTTTTTCATGACTTTGAAGATGACTATAACATGCAAAGGCTTTACCACACTGAGTATATTCAGAGGGTTTCTCTCCATTATGGTTTCTTTCATACCTGCAAAGATAATTGACACATGTGAAAGTTTTACCACGTACATTACAATGATACCTGTAGGAATTAATTTTATGATTTTGTTTAATTGTAAAGAGGAATCAGATTTTAAGTTTAAATTCATGGTGCTCTCCTTCAGTATGGGATGTTTTGTGTCTTTAAACATCTTCTGATGTTAAGGGTCTTTTTTAAATGACCCACATGTATAGCATCGTTTTCTATGAGATTTTTTTTACATATTTGAAAGGAACTAGACTAACTCAGTTTTAAATAACCTTACATTCTTTTTGCATTCTTATGTTATCATGTAGTACAATACCTACCACAATAAAGTTTACTAGGACAAACAAAAGTACACAGTCCAACACTCATAGGCCTTATCTTCAGTGTGAGTTTGCTGATGTCTTCCCAAGTTTGAAAACCAATTGAATATAATCTTATAGCACATTCAACAAATCTACCCAGTGTTGAAATACTAAATATCTTTCCTATCTTCTCATTATTCTGAAAGAGATACAGTCCCTCTTTCCATTTTGGGAAGCTCACATGTGACATATGATGTTCTTATTAAAGGAAGACAAATTGTCCCTTGAATTCACAGTTTGACTTTCTCTACTTAACAGAAATGTGGTATAAGAATGAAAGTTTCTCCACAAGAGCCTTTGTGACTCTCATAAACTAACTCTTTCAATAAGTTTGGTAAAGTCACAAGTACATGAGTAACATGCACTTTACTACAGACTATTTATTTTTGGACAGTTTTAAACATATACTTACTATTGCAAATAAAAATTACCTTCCATGTTTTCTAGCATGTTGACTATGTTCTTCAAAATTATGGTCTTCCCAACTGTAGCCTAAAATATAGGAACAGAAAGTAGATAATATATTAAAGGATATTGTACAAAATTGAATATCTTAAGTGAATTATGCCTTAGTTATTTGGCTCATTCTTACTCTTTCTCAAACACAAGTATACAAAAGTATCAATAAACAATACACAGTTGTCCCTTTATTTTGAAACATGAAGGAAAGTTCACAATCTTACCAATAGCAATGAGGTTCCTATATGTCTCTAGCATCACATCTTTGTAGAGACTCTTTTGGGAAGGATTCAGCAAAATCCACTCATCCTCAGTGAAGTCAATGTGCACATCCTCATAGGTCACTGAATTCTAGAATAATCCAACCAACAGTAAAACAAAGTGTGATCCTGACATTGGATCCTTCTTTTTAAATGATATATTTGTATAATGCTGCTGCTTCCTATACTTCTTCTATGATATTACATTATAATGTAATCACCAGTCACTTTAGAAGGGAACTGAAGACAAGGTTCATATGAGCCATTCATTGGCCCTTTAAATGGGATACAGCCTTGAGAAAGAAATGCTAATGAACAGACACACAGAGACAGACAAGAAATTAACACTACTGAGAAAAAAATTACAGAAATAATAAGAACAATGATTATCTCGAAAAGTGATGGGAAATTTGGGTATATTGGTCATAGGCTGAAACAATTGTTTCAGTGTGAAGTCTCTTATAACAATCATGATATTGACTTGATTGGCCATAACCCAGCCTAATAAAGCCACACCTAATAGTGCCAGTCCCTAGGATATTATTGGGTCTCACTACATTCAAACTACCAGAGTGGTTTATCTGAGCCTTAAGGTAGATAGATTCCCAATTATCTGAGGTACTGCCATATTGGTTTCCATAGTGGCTACACAGCTTTGCTCTCCCAGCTCAAAGCTACACAGCTTTGTTCTCCTTACTCAACATCTTTGCCAGGATGAGTTGTCCCTTGTGTTTTTGAACCCAGTTATACTGACCGGTATAAGGTGAATTCAAAAAGCTCTTTTGATGTATATTTTATTGATGGCTAAGTATATTGATCATTTAGTTAAGTGTTTCTAAGACAGTTTAGATTCATCTATTTGGAATTTTTTATTTAAATCTTAACCACAATTTTATTCAATTAAGTTATATCCTGATGTGTTCCTTCTTGAGTTTTTTTTGCTTCTAAGCAAGTAAACCCAAACTATACAGACAAACATGATGTGTACTCATTGTAAGTGGATTTTAGCCATTGAGCAAAGACTAATCACAGTACAATCCACAGACCGAGATTGGGTAAGTGACAAAGATGGCTGTACCAGGGGGTGCATGGATCCCAAACAGATTAAATAGACTAGATCTGTGGGTGTACTCAGAGCAAGAACAGGAAGAATCATGGGAGCAAATGGAGGTATGGAGCAGGAAAACACAGCAAGAAATTAATAGAAAAGGAAAGCTTTCAAGGGTTGATGTTGAAACAATGCAATAACAACTCTCTGCAATCTTTGAGGGTGATTATAGTGAGGACTCTCTATAACTCAGAAATATGGAGCCTGTACTAGCCATCTTCTGTAATCACATATGGCTCTCAGTGGTGGGAATACGAAACCAATCCATCCACAAAATATTTGACCACACTTGTTGTGTATGGAAGATATATCAGGAAAATGGTGGCTCAAGATTTGTATAGTGGCTAACCAATGACTGGCCCAACTTGAGGACCAGGGTTGCTAGGAAAAGTGCCTAGATGTGCAGGATCTATAAGTTGGATGGCTAAGAAAACTAGGGTAGAACCAAATACAAGTAACAATAAAGAAAAAAATTGGGCTGGAGAGATGGCTCAGAGGTTAAGAGCACTGGCTGTTCTTCCAGAGGTCCTGAGTTCAATTCCCAGCAACCACATGGTGGCTCACAACCATCTGTACTGAGATCTGGTGCCCTCCTGTGGCGTGCAGGCACACATCGAGAAAGAATGTTGTATACATAATAAATGAATCTTTAAAAAAAAAATCACGGCTCTTGTCCACGGATCTTTGGGCTACCAGGCGGCCCTGGTTAGGAGCTGAGGAGTTCCATCTGGACGGGTGAGTGTCTGCTATCCAGGGGCGGTGTGTCCCAGAAGCGAGCACAAACCCTCCTCCCCTAGCTCCTTCTGCAGGGCTGTCTTCCTTAGGCACGACCCAACCCCCAGTACCCCACCCCCCAACCCTGCCCTGCTGTTTGCTAGGACCAGTGCTCAAGATCGGTTTTAAGCTCCTTCACTAAGGCTATAACCCAGAGCGGGGAGTGCCCGCCTTCCAGGCAGGTCTCAAGGTTCCCTGTAAGGGATCTCGAGCACCTACAGCTGGTGCTCCAGGGTCGCTTCCGAGTTGTTGTGCTGAGGAGTTCCATCTGGACAGGTTGGTTCCTGCTTCTACATTGAAGAGATACACCCAGAGAGTCAGTCACAGCAAAGACTGGACCAAGACACCAGGCCTCTCCTGGCTCCATTTGAAGGAAGAGATGGGAAGGCGCCAATACAAGAATTCCTCCAACAACCTGAAAGGCAACATGACATCACCAGAATCCAGGGCCCCCGAAACAAGAAGAATTGTACACCCTACTCCAGAAGAATTAGAAGAAATCGACTCAAACGTAAATTATATGAAAATAATAGAAGACCTTAAACAGGAGGTGAAAAACTGCCATAAACAATTAGAGGTGACAAACAAAAAGGTAGAGGAAATGAATAAATCGCTCAAAGATACCCAAGAGAACCAAGAAAAAGTAATCAAACAGATAAGGAAAGCGGTTCAAGACTTGAAGAATGAAATGGAAGTAATGAAGAAAACACAAACCGAGGGAAGGATAGAGATGGAAAACCTGGGTAAACGAACAGGAACCACAGAAACAAGTACTACCAACAGATTACAAGAAATAGAGGAAAGAATGTCAGACACTGAATGTTATGGTATTGGTCTCTTTAAGAGACTAGCCACGCCCACATCTTTTAACCTCTGAACTCCGCCTGATCTCTCTCTCGCTCTCCGCCATCTTCCCCGTGTGCACGCGGGCCTCTCCCGCTCCCTCCCTCTGTCTCTCTCTCTCTCTCTCTCTCTCTCTTTCTCTCTCCCTCAATAAAATGCCTTATACTTATTTTCTGTGTTCACGCCTCGCCTCTGTTCCTCCGTCACCGGCCGCCAGGCGCGTGCCCCCCGCTGGTGGGAACTTGCCGCGGCTTTGGCCAGCTCCACCAGCCTGACGCGGTAAATCTTTTTTAGAACAACATATTGGTGCCGTTAAACTCGGTGACTTCCCTCCCAGGCCCCCTCCATCTGAGGCCTGGCCTCCGGGCTTCCATCGCCTCCCGGAGTCTTGGGCCTCCCGCCCGGACGAAGCCGCAACCGGGACCTGCAGTCACTTCCACGTCCTCCCGCCACAGCCATCTCCGACAACAACCAATTCGTGAGTTGGAGCCACGGGCTCCTTTTCCTTTCTACCCACCCTTGGTTGACGCTGATTTCGCCTTATTTTCTTTTTTCTTTCTTTTCTTCCTTCTCTCTCTCCTGCAGGCTTGTAACTACAAGCACCTATACCGGTCCCGCGGCTGAGCGGGTACCTATAAACCGGCTTAATCCTCTCTCTGCCCAGCTGGAATTTTTTTTTCCCATCGCTAGGCTAGAGTCGATTTTTGCCTACCGCGGCCTCTCGAATTTTGGGGACGCCCTCATTCTGAGATTGCCGTGTTCGCGGGCCTCTCTTGTGCCCTATCCAGGCGAATCTATCGTTTAACCATGGGACCCAGTTTTTCGGTTTCAGCCTTTTGCCCCTCCCCTCTGCGGCTTCTGTTGTGGCTGGCGGGCTTTCCAACTAAGCAGACTACATGTGGCGGTCGCCATCTTGGCTAAAGGCCAGATGGGTCAGGTGACCTTTTCGCCATCTTGGCTGAGGGCCAGATCACGTGACCACACTCTCCCGGTTTCTCTCTCCCGGTTTTACCCTCCCGGTTTTACCCTGCCTTCCAGAAGAGCTTTCTACTGGGTTGGCAATGCACCCCATGCCCTTCTCAGAGGAAAGCCTGACATTGATTATATACTGGGCCAGGCTAATGCTGGCAGCCGTTCTCACCCGGTTTTCACTAAAATCCTCATGCTAACTGTTAAATATGTTTTGAGCAATGGCAAATGTCTCTGATAGGGCCCGTCAGAGGCGTCCACGTTGCTCAATTCTCGTTCACTCTCTCAATGCATAATAATTGTTTATTAATCTCATTTCAGACTACAAAATCATGAGTCTCATATTTTAAGCTGGTATGTACCTTTAAATCTCTTAAACTGTTTTCTATCATTGTCAGTTCTGGCATTAACCTCCCATTGCCAGAAGTTTATTCTTTCTGCCCTTTTGCAAATGTGGACCTTACCTGTTAAGAGCCAGTATACTGCAGCTATATTTAATCCAGCCCTCAACTGCTCAGAGATCTGGGGAATGTGATATTTAAGTATTTAATTATTAAAAACTTTTCACAACAACAAAAAGAGACAGGTTGGCTCCTAGCAACAGCTCTCTGCTCCCTCCAAAGAAGACAGCTCCCTCCAAAGGAGACAGACACACGGAGAACAACGTCCTTCTGCATTTCGCTTCAACTGCAGAGCGCTAACCATTGGGCTAACCTGCCTTTCATCTAAACTAGAGATCTCTAGACATGGACGGAATCGCTAGAATCGACAGCCTAGCTGCTCAGGTCAAGGTAGGCCTGTCTTCCTACAGATTTCTTAGCCCACAGGATCTTCTGGAGCCCGGCAGGCCCTGCGCTAAACAGCAAAGCTCAAGTACAACCTTCAGCGACCATGGAGGACCCCAAAAAGAGTAGCTCTGGGTGCCAACCAAGTAAGTTCTCTGTCATTTTTTAATCAGCAACTCACATAAAATCTTATATTTCTCAAAGATCTCTGACAGTCTGACAGCTGAGAGGTTTTGCCAGGTTGAGGTTTTTGTAAGGTGATCTCACCAAACAAATTTCAAATCAAATTTATCTCTTATGCTACAGTCATTATATGTCCTAAAACT
Organism: Microtus obscurus; assembly: GCA_963919715.1. Taxonomy (NCBI): domain Eukaryota; kingdom Metazoa; phylum Chordata; class Mammalia; order Rodentia; family Cricetidae; genus Microtus; species Microtus obscurus. The sequence continues at coordinate 21,660 of CAWTZC010002187.1, forward strand.
TCTGTTTTCACAAACCCAAGGAGTTCTCTTGAGTTCCAGGAAGCCGAATTAAAACAGGTCAGATACCCCTCAATTCCCTGGTCCTAAAATTTTTTTTAACATTAATTTAACTTTCTTCTTTGTTCTGCCAATACCTTAGGCCATGCCACAAAACACCGGTCAAAAAGCAAAGGGACCAGTGACGCCAAGATGCTCCCAGCCTTCTCTCGTGCTCTCCCCCCCCCAAGACAACGCCCACAAATCAGCAGGAAGCAGTTTTGAGAACTCGTCGCCCCAGTTCCTTCAAACTGTGGTGTCTAATCTGCTTTTTATTAGAAGGAAGACCTGGGAATGTTATGGTATTGGTCTCTTTAAGAGACTAGCCACGCCCACATCTTTAAACCTCTGAACTCCGCCTGATATCTCTCTCTCGCTCTCCGCCATCTTCCCCGTGTGCACGCGGGCCTCTCCCGCTCCCTCCCTCTGTCTCTCTATCTCTCTATCTCTCTTTCTCTCTTTCTCTCTCCCTCTCTTCTCTCCTTCAATAAAATGCCTTATACTTATTTTCTGTGTTCACGCCTCGCCTCTGTTCCTCTGTCACCGGCCGCCAGGCGCGTGCCCCCCGCTGGTGGGAACTTGCCGCGGCTTTGGCCAGCTCCACCAGCCTAACGCGGTAAAATCTTTTTTAGAACAACACTGAAGATACCATAGAGAAAATAAACACACTGACCAAAGAAAACAGCAAAACCAACAAATTCTCATCACAAAACATTCAGGAAATATGGGACACAATAAAAAGACCAAACCTAAGAATAATTGGGATAGAAGAAGAAGAAGAAGTACAGCTCAATGGTTCAGAAAATATATTTAATAAAATTATAGAAGAAAACTTTCCCAACCTAAAGAAATATATTCCTTTGAAGGTTCAAGAATAATACAGAACACAGAATAGACTGGACCAAAAAAAAAAAAACATCTCCTCGCCATATAATAATCAGAACACAAAACATACAGAATAAAGAAAGAATATTAAGAGCTGCAAAGAAAAAGGTCAAGTTACTTATAAAGGTAAACCTATCAGACTTACACCTGACTACTCTATGGAAACCATGAAAGCCAGAAGGTCCTGGATAGATGTACTGCAGAAGCTAAGAGAACATGGATGCAAGCCCAGACTACTATACCCAGCCAAGCTTTCATTCACTATAAATGGAGAAAACAAAATTTTCCAGAATAAAAACAAATTTAAACAATACATAGCCACAAATCCAGCCTTACAGAAAGTAATAGAAGGAAAATCACAAACCAAGGAGTCCAACAATGACCACAATAACTCAAACATCTAGAGACCTTTCACCAGTGCAGCTCAAAAAAGGCAAACACACAAACTCTATGACAAAAAAACTGACCGGAGTTAACAACCACTGGTCATTAATATCCCTTAATGTCAATGGACTCAACTCACCTATAAAAAGGCACAGGCAAAGAGATTGGATACGCAAACAGGATCCAACATTCTGCTGTTTACAAGAAACACACCTCAACCACAAAGACAGGCACCTACTTAGAGTAAAGGGATGGGAAAAGGTTTATCAAGCAAATGGACCTAAGAAACAAGCAGGTGTGGCCATACTAATTTCTAACAAAGTTGACTTCAAACTTAAATCAACCAGAAGAGATGGAGAGGGACATTTTATACTCAAAACAGGAACAATTGATCAGGATGAAGTCTCAATCCTGAATATCTATGCCCCTAATATAAAAGCACCCACGTAAAAGAAACATTACTAAAACTCAGGGCTGCCATCAAACCGCACACACTAATAGTAGGAGATTTCAACACTCCTCTTTCACCAATGGACAGGTCAATCAGACAGAAACCTAACAGAGAAATAAGAGAATTAATGGAGGTAATGAATCAAATGGACTTAACAGACATCTATAGAACATTCCACCCAAATAGGAAAGAATATACCTTCTTCTCTGCAGCTCATGGAACCTTCTCGAAAATTGACTACATCCTCGGTAACAAAGCAAACTTACACAGTTACAAAAAAATATTCGTAACCTCCTGTGTCTTATCAGATCACCATGGACTACAGTTAGAATTCAACAACAATGCTACCCACAGAAAGCCTACAAACTCATGGAAACTGAACAGTCAACTATTGACCCACACCTGGATCAAAGAAGAAATAAAGAAAGAAATTAAAGTCTTCCTTGAATTCAATGAAAATAAAGAAACAACGTACTCAAAATTATGGGACACTATGAAAGCAGTCCTAAGGGGAAAGTTCATAGCCCTAAGTGCCCACTCAAAGAAAACAGAGAAAGCACACATTGGAGACTTAACAGCCCACCTGAAAGCTCTAGAAAAAAAGAAGCAGACACTCCTAGGAGGAGGAGAAGACTGGAAATAGTCAAACTGAGGGTGGAAATCAACAAAATAGAAACACAGAAAACAATCCAAAGAATCAATGAAACAAAAAGCTGGTTAATGGAGAAAAATCAACAAAATTGATAAACCCCTATCCAAACTAATCAAACGGCAGAGAGAGAATATGCAAATTAATAAGATCAGAAATGAAAAGGGGGACATAACCACAGACATAGAGGAAATTCAGAGAATCATTAGATCTTACTACAAAAGCCTGTACGCCACAAAACCGGAAAATATAAAAGAAATGGACACTTTTTTAGATAAATACCATATACCAAAGTAAAATCAGGACCAGGTGAACAATCTAAATAGACCTGTCAGTCGCGAAGAATTAGAAGCTGTTATCAAAAACCTCCCTACCAAAAAAAGCCCAGGACCAGATGGTTTTAATGCGGAATTCTACCAGAACTTCCAAGAAGACTCAATACCTGTACTCCTTAATGTATTTCACAATATAGAAACAGAAGAGTCATTGCCAAATTCCTTCTATGAAGCTACAGTCACTCTGATACCAAAACCACACAAAGACTCAACCAAGAAAGAGAATTACAGGCCAGTCTCACTCATGAACATCGACGCAAAAATCCTCAACAAAATACTGGCGAACCGTATCCAAGAACACATTAGAAAAATTATCCATTATGATCAAGTAGGCTTCATCCCAGAGATGCAAGGCTGGTTCAACATACGAAAATCTATCAATGTAATCCATCATATAAATAAACTGAAAGAAAAAAAACCATATGATCATTTCATTAGATGCTGAAAAAGCTTTTGACAAAATTCAACATCCCTTTATGATAAAAGTCTTGGAGAGACTTGGGATACAAGGGTCATACCTAAATATAATAAAAGCTATTTACAGCAAACTGACAGCTAACATCAAACTAAACAGAGAGAAACTCAAAGCCATCCCACTTAAATCAGGAACACGACAAGGCTGTCCACTCTCTCCATACCTCTTCAATATAGTGCTTGAAGTTTTAGCAATAGCAATAAGACAACATAAGGGGATCAAGGGGATTCGAATTGGAAAGGAAGAAGTTAAACTTTCGTTATTTGCAGATGATTTGATAGTGTACATAAGCAACCCCAAAAACTCCACCAAAGAACTTCTACAGCTGATAAACACCTTTAGTAATGTGGCTTGATACAAGATCAACTCCAAAAAATCAGTCGCCCTCCTATACACAAAGGATATGGAAGCAGAGAGGGAAATCAGAGAAGCATCACCTTTCAAGATAGCCATGAACAGCATAAAATATCTCAGTGTAACTCTAACTAAAGAAGTGAAAGATCTATTTGACAAGAACTTTAAGGCATTGAAGAAAGAAATTGAAGAGGATACCAGAAAATGGAAGGATCTCCCTTGCTCTTGGATTGGGAGGATCAACATAGTAAAAATGGCAATCCTACCAAAGGCAATTTATAGATTCAATGCAAGCCCCATTAAGATCCCATCAAAATTCTTCACTGATCTTGAGAGAACAATAATCAACTTTATATGGAAAAACAAAAAACCCAGGATAGCCAAAACAATCTTATACAATAAAGGAACTTCTGGAGGCATTACCATCGCTGACTTCAAACTCTATCACACAGCTACAGTAATGAAAACAGTGTGGTATTGGCATAAAAATAGAGAAGTCGACCAATGGAATCGTATAGAAGACCCGGATTTTAACCCACAAACCTATGAACACCTCATTTTCGATAAAGGTGCTAAAAGTATACAATGGAAGAAAGAAAGCATCTTCAACAAATGGTGTTGCCACAACTGGATGTCAACCTGTAGAAGAATGAAAATAGACCCATATCTATCACCATGCACAAAACTCAAGTCCAAATGGATCAAAGACCTCAATATCAATCTGAACACACTGAACCTGATAGAAGAGAAAGTGGGAAGTACCCTACAACAGATGGGCACAGGCGATCGCTTCCTAGGTATAACCCCAGCAGCACAGTCATTAAGGGCAACATTGAATAAATGGGACCTACTGAAACTGAGAAGCTTCTGTAAAGCAAAGGACACTGTCACTAAGACAAAAAGGCAACCCACTGACTGGGAGAAGATCTTCACCAACCCCGCAACAGACAAAGGTCTGATCTCCAAAATATATAAAGAACTCAAGAAACTAGACTTTAAAATGCTAATTAACCCAATTAAAAAATGGGGCACTGATCTGAAGAGAGAATTCTCAACAGAAGAAGTTCAAATGGCCAACAGACACTTAAGGTCATGCTCAGCCTCCTTAGCGATCAGGGAAATGCAAATCAAAACAACATTGAGATATCATCTTACACCTGTCAGAATGGCTAAAATCAAAAACACCATTGATAGGCTTTGCTGGAGAGGCTGTGGAGAAAGGGGTACCATCATCCATTGCTGGTGGGAATGCAAACTTGTGCAACCACTTTGGAAAGCAGTGTGGCGGTTTTTCAGGAAATTCGGGATCAACCTACCCATGGACCCAGCAATGCCACTCTTGGGAATATACCCACGAAATGCCAGACCATATGAGAAGGAAATTTGTTCAACTATGTTCATAGCAGCATTATTTGTAATAGCCAGAACCTGCAAACAACCTAGATGCCCTTCAAGGGAAGAATGGATGAAGAAAGTGTGGAATATATACACATTAGAAATACTACTCAGCGGTAAAAAACAATGACTTCGCGAATTTTGCATGCAAATGGATGGAAATAGAAAACACTATCCTGAGTGTGGTAACCCAGACCCAAAAGGATGAACATGGGATGTACTCACTCATAATTGGTTTCTAGAGATAAATAAAGGTCAGTGAGTCAATAATTTGATATCCTAAAGAAACTAAATAAGAAGGTGAACCCAATGAAAAACATATAACTATCCTCCCGGTTATGGGAAGTAGACAAGATTGCCGGGCAAAAATTGGGATCTTGGGGGTGTGGTGGGAAGGGGGTAAGGGGAGAAGGGGAGAGAAATGTGAGAAGGGGAGGTTGGTTGGAACTTAGGGAAACAGGATGATTGGGATAAAGGAAGGTTCGTTAGGGGAGCAGGGAAGCACACATCTTAATTAAGGGAGCCATCTTAGGGTTGGCAAGAGACTTGGACCTAGAGGGGCTTCCAGGGGTCCAAGGCGATGTCCCCAGTTAGTTCCTGGGGCAGCTAAGGATAAGGAACCTGAAATGACTCTATCCTATAGCCATACTGATGAATATCTTGCATATCACCATAGAAACTTCATCTGGCGATGGATGGAGATAGAGTCAGAGACCCACACTGGAGCACTGAACTGAGCTCCCAATGTTCCAATGAGGAGCAGAAGGAGGGAGAATGTGAGCAAAGAAGTCAGGACCACAAGGGGTGCACCCACCCACGGAGACAGTAGGGCTGATCCATTGGGAGCTCACCAAGGCCAGCTGGACTGTGACTGAAAAAGCATGGGATAAAACCGGACTCTCTGAATTTGGCGGACAATGAGGGCTGCTGAGAAGCTAAGGACAATGGCACCGGGTTTTGATCCTACTTCATGTTCTGGCTTTGTGGGAGCCTACCCAATTTGGATGTTCACCTTCCTAGACCAGGATTGAAGGGGGAGGACTTTGGACTTTCCACAGGGCAGGGAACCCTGACTGCTCTTCAGGCTGGAGAGGGAGGGGGAGAGGTGGGGGGAGGGAAGGAAGAGGGGGAGGAGGGGGAGGGAAATGGGAGGTAGCAAGGAGGCAAAAATTTCTTTTTTTTCTCAATAAAAAAAGAGTAGATAGTTATAATTATAGTTTACTGTAAATATGGAAAAATAAAGTAGATATACATATTGTAAGTGTAAAAAAAAAAAGAAAGCAAACAAATAAAGAAGAAAAGCCAGAGTAGACATATGGTTCCCTTCTTCTTCACTGAGCCAAACACTGCCAGGGTTATAATTATGTGTTTATGTTGGAGCTGCTGACAATGATCTTTCCTATTGATATTCCTCTTCAGGTTTTAGAAATAAATTTCTCTCCTCACAAAAAGAAATACACAAATCTTAAGTCTACATTTACTGAGTTTTGAAAAGCACCCAGACTGCCACCTAAATACCAATCAAAATATAAAGCACAAAAAAGTTGTTAATGTCTTTTGCTAGTGTCCTGTACCGATTAATGTCAAACCATTGACTATGTGATTTGGCGTGGGAGTGCATGTGTCCCTTTGCTGCATTGTACTTAGTAGAGAGAGTGCTACACATGTTCCTTGAGTTTTTTTTTTTTTGACAAATTCTCATATTATTCTTTACAATGACTGTGTTGATTTATGTTCTCACTGATAGACTCAGGTATAAGAGGCTGACATCCTGGCTTGCATGTTTTTTTATATTTTGTCTTTTTTTATTATTATAATTGGTCTGATCAGAGGGATGCCGTCACTTCTTCTCTTTAAGCCTCTAAGTCTTCACCCCAAACAAGAGAAAACAAAGCTCATTTAATAATCAGTTATCCCAGAAACTAACCAAAGACTTACACCCCACACACAAAATAGTTACTACAAGGTCATTAATTACTTTTCAGAATGTCAGAAGGGGCATCAGAGACATGTAAACTGAAGGAAGACTGTATTTTTCTCAGGAATAAAGAAATCAATCCTATAGATTCTTACTTTCTCTATGTTTAAAAATAATTATATCATCATAGTGAAATGGAATGTGAGTCGATATTTGTATTCAAATAAAATATAAATAGTGTAAATGAAAAAAAAAATCACGGATCTCTGTGAGTTCGAGACCAGCCTGGTCTACAGAGCTAGTTCCAGGACAGGCTCCAAAGCCACAGAGAAACCCTGTCTCGAAAAACCAAAAAAAAAAAAAAAATCAATGTAATAATACCTAATTCCACGACAAATAGATCTCTAGGTCTCAAATCCTGTTCACCTTTGTTGAGTGCAGCATACTTCTTTTTCCTGTGCTGGTTCCATTTCTGATTAGTAGCTCTCCTTGGCAGGTAACCTATGACCCTGGGATCTCTAACATCTTGGTTAATTAAAGAATTTCAACCTTACAATATTAAGATCCATTCAAGATCTGTACTCTTCCATAGGCTTTGGGTCAATACACTGACTCTGCCCTCTGCAGTACACACCCGGTCTTCTAGACTCTGGCTGGCTCAATTCCACTGCTACTGCTGTTTTGGTGGTCATCTCACAGTTCTGGCATCCCCAAAACACTGGGGTCTTCTGTTGCAACCAGGTTTCACTTTCACCAGTCTTTCTCATAGAATCTCCTCAGGGTGCTGCACCTCTTGGCATGACCCTTACAGTCCTGGGCATTGAATGAGACTGCACCTTCAGTGATGTCTTTTCCCGACCTCTCATAGAGCCAAGCCTTACATCCATCAATACCTTCAAAACCAATACCACCTGGGTGAAACACATTACATACTCCATCTCCCAGCATGAGGTACAACCTTGGCTACCTCTGGAAGACAGCTTCTTTGTGCTCTTAGAAAACACTTCTCGGACATTTTCACATCAGTGATGCTGGTCTCGTAATCATCACTAAATTTTTAGCTCTAGCCGTCCATCTTTAAGTACCCAGTAGAGCAATATTTCGCTTAAATACTTCTGATAACTTGCTCATCACAGCTGATTCTTTACCCCAGGCTAACCAGAAACATGATTTAATGTCTTTCTTTTATCCTTAAGTCTTAAGCCAGAACCATGTGTCCCAAGCTGTCAGGTTCTGCTACTTACTGGAGTTGGAACATGGCATCTTGTATAATTATGTCTTTACCAGCTTTCTGTCTTTCATTGTATAAGCTTGGCTGTCCTGAAACTTGATCTGTAAACTAGGCTGTGATTGAACTAACAGAGTATGCAGGCCTCTGTGTTCTGAGTGCTAGGGTTAAAGTCAATGAGCCACCTCCCCCTCAGGCCAACAATCCCTTTATTCTATTTCTTAATCTGTTGATGTCCTTGAGCAGATGATTTAGACACGTTCACTTTTGGGGGTCCTTATCTCCTCAAGTATGATTCCTTGCTCAGCTACTCTCTTTATTATGTATCTTCAGTAGAGTTACCACTAACATACACTCGGCAAAGTCTATCTTAAGCTGTGTTGAGATTTTTTCTACTAATGAAATTAATCAAAATCTCCTTACTTTAGCCTCAGGCAGATTCTTTAAACCAAGGCATGTCCTTCACCAAAACATCATAAGAATAATTTCTAAAGAACTTGGTAAAATACTTGTCTGAAACCTCTTGTGCTGGCTCCTGATATTTCATATCATTACCAAGGTCACTCTCCCCCATGCTCCTCCTAGTATGATCCTGTATCCAGTGCCAAATGCATTTTGTCCTTTTCTTAAGCCAAAGAATCAAAGACCTTATGATTCGAAACAAAAGCATGGTTAGGACTAGCACAGCAATACTCTAGTCCCTGGGACCAACTTTTGTTTTAGTTTTGTTTTTTTTTTTTTTTTTTTTTTTTTTTTGGTTTTTCGAGACAGGGTTTCTCTGTGGTTTTGGAGCCTGTCCTGGAACTAGCTCTTGTAGACCAGGCTGGTCTCGAACTCACAGAGATCCGCCTGCCTCTGCCTCCCAAGTACTGGGATTAAAGGCGTGCGCCACCACCGCCCGGCTCAGAGAAACTCTTATAACAAAAACATTTAATTGAGGAGGCTCACGTACAATTTCTGAGGTTGAGTTAATTATCCTCATGGCTGGAAGCCTGTAAGATGGCAGGCAGATGTGATACTGGAGCTGAGAGTCCTTTATCCTTGACTCAGAGGAAACAGGACATAGTCTGACACACTGGGAAGTATCCTGAGGATAAGAGACCTCAAAAACCCACAGTGACCTACTTCCTCTAACAAGACCATGCCAACTCCAAAATGGCCACACCTCCCACTACTTCCACTCCATAAGAGATTATGGTGCCAAATATATTCAAACTACCACAGTGGTATAGCTGAGTCTTGAGGTAGATAGATTCCCAATTATCTGAGTAATTGCCATATTGATTTCCATACTGGCTATACAGGTTTGCATTGCCAGCAGCAATGGGGTAGCATTCTCTTTTTCTATATTTTTGCCAGTATGAGATGTCACTTGTGTTATTGATCCTAGCTAATCTGACAGGTATAAAATGAATCATTAAAGTAGTTTTGATTTGTATTTCCTTGAGAGCTAAGTATGTTGTACATTTATTTATGTGTTTTAAGTCGGTTAAATTCACTTATTTAGAATTCTTAATTTTGATCTGTACCATATTTTTACTTGATTATTTGATTTGTTGATGTCTAGTTTCCTCAGTTCTATTTTATTCTGAGCAAGTAAATCCAGAACCACATAGACAAACATGATATGAACTCATATATATGTGGGTATTAGCAGTTAAGTAAAGAATAACCACAGCACAATCCACAGACTCAGGGTAAGAAACAAGAATGGCTGTAGCAGAGGATGCATGGAACCCACACGAAAAGAGGAAATAGACTAGATTTTGTGAATGAACAAGGAATTGCAACAGTAGCAATCATGGGATAAATGGAGGGATAGAGGGAGATACAGGGAGAGATGACTGGAATAGGAAATGTTTAAAGTTGATGTGGAAACCTAATATAGTAGAAACTTTTTGCTAGCTAAGAGGACAACCATAGTGAGGACTCCCAGTAACTAAGAATATGGAGCCTGAACCTGTCATCTTCTCCAATGACATATAGCTCTCTGTGGTGGGAATAGAAAAGAAAGCCAGCCACAAAATATTTGACACACAGTGTGTTGTCTGGAAGATATACCAGGAAATTGGTGGCTTAAATTACTGTAGTGGCAAACCAAGGACTGGACTAACTGAGGCCTAAGTGAAAAGAGACAACCCATGACCAACACTGCCTGGATGGCAGGAACAAGAAGTTCAATGGTTCAGAATTTAGAGTAGAACAAAGTACAAATAACATAAAAGGGATCAATGGTCAATATAAGGATCCATAGCTCTATTCTAATAGAATCCTAATTGTTTCCTAGACAAATTTTCAACAGAGAGTCTTCCTCTGAAAATTAATTATGGCAGATGCAAAGAACTTCACTCAAACAGTAGCTGAATCACTTTAATCAAGCAGAAATTTGGGTGAGGGTTTTTTAGAAGCCATAGGTGTCAAGGACACCAAAAAACGACAATTTACGGAATCAAGTAAGCACGGATCATAAGGGTTTAGAGAGCCTGACAGAGCAATTATGCAGCTTGCAGTGTCTGAGTTCGATCCTCTCAATGTGCACTTTGGTTGCTTTGCTTTGTGTTTTTGTGGGACTGCTAACTGTAAGAGTGTTTCTGACTCTTTTGCTTGCTCTTGGGACTATTTTCCTTCTACTGGGTTGTGTAATCATGCATGGCCATGAAGGTTTGTGTCTAGTCTTATTGTATCTAATCATGATGTTTGTTGACATTCCTAGGAGCCCTGCTCTTTCTGAAGGGAATCAGAGGAACAGTGGATCTGGGTCAGTGGGAATGTTGGGCACTAGGGAGTTTAGACAGGGTCGAGGCTGTGGTCAGATTGTACTGTAGGAGAGAAAAATAAAGAGAATAAACCAAAAGAAATAAAAGTGCTTTGAATCTAACTTCATGATCTTCACAATCTTTAACAGCCAAAGTGTTCTTCAAATATCCAAACCAAAGTCTCTTCTGATACTCTAGATAAAATATTGTCTTGTGACACCTTTTAAAATCAATAAACAAAGTAAACTTTTCAGACATAAAATGGCACTGGATATATTCCATTTAGAAAGAGAGGAATATGTCTGTCTGTGTTCCAGTCCTGAATTCAGGCAGAAATCCCATACTCACATACAGACCACATCAGGCAAAGAACAGCTAGGCCACCAGTTCATAAAACTTCTTCATTTTTTTAGTTTCCACAGTCACAATCTGCAAACAACTCTCCAGCCATCACCCCTGAGACATATCTCCAGCCCCCAAGCGCAGGCCAGGCCAGCAAGAAGAACAGGTAGTTAAACTCAGGCAAAACTCCTGATAAAGCAGAGTCCACATCAATCATTTGAAATCCAGGCTGCCTGTCCACCCACTTTTTGACTACCTCCCCAAACATTATTCTCAAACTACCTGTCTTCTTGTCACTGTGTACTAGCCCCCAAAAGAGTGGAGATGTTCTGTTTGAACAAGACACACCAGCTGTGAGAAGTCCATGTAGGCTCTTGTGCACTGACATGTCCACTCCCAAAGTTCCTAGCAAGATGGAATCTTACCCTTAAAACACCTTGCTAGGCTTTCTCTCTAGAGCAAGGGATTTTCTTTAATGGTGACAATCTACTTGAAAGTTTCTGCCACCTAATAGTACCCAGAGCTTTTTTCATTACCAAAAGACTTTTTCATTTCTTTCTGTCTCAATTGTTTAAAATTCTATTGTAGACCCAAATCAGTCATCTATAAAAACTACCCAACTGAATCAATACTTTTAAGAAATCAGCCTCTGATTTTTAATTTCAGGTTACTCAATTTTCAGGTAATGGAGAAAGTAAGAATTGTTTGGGACAAAAATATAATCCAATGACCTCTAGTTTAATTTTTCATGGAATCTATTTCCGAGTGAACTCCTATGAAATCCACCTTCACTGTCTGCATTCCTCTCAACACTCCCATCTGTTCAATCCCCTAAGAATGACTGGTGAAGCTCTGTGTATTCGTTTCTAGGGATTTTGCCATCTCAATCTTAATATTCTCAACAATCCTCCAGAAGGCATCAATTTCAAGTTCTTTGCAATAACAACATCACTCTGTAGTACCGCATTTTCTTATAACTTCCTTGTTATCTGCTGTAACTTAATTGTAATAAAAAATATCTCCATGTTTACTTGACTGATACTGCAAGATCACAAAGCCATGATCACGGAATCTTAGGATAGAAATTCAAGATAGCAGCTGAAGTTAAAAAAAATACAGGGAACGATTTATGAGCTTTGGGCTGGAGAGATGGCTCAGCGGTTAAGAGCACTGACTGCTCTTTCAGAAGTCCTGAGTTCAATTCCCAGCAACCACGTTGTGGCTAACAACCACCTATAATGAGATCCGGTGCCCCTTCTGGCCTACAGGCAGGATACGCATAAATTAATTAATTAATTAATTAAAAAATTAGCTTTTTCCCTCAGTTTTTCAATGTCTCATGCTCCGCTAGCTCTCTTATCCAGTCAAGCTTTACTTGCTTTTGAGTATTGGCAGACTCAAAGGAAGAGTCTTCCTACATCAATCAACACAATTTCTCACAGACATAGTAACTAGTGATTCGGAGTGGGCATCCCTTCAACTTATGTTTCCTCAGAAGACTCTAGGCTACATCATGTTGAGAGGAGAATCTAATTTAAAGAGACTATAATAAATGAAAAAGTTGTAAAAATCAAAACCAGTGCATTCACCATACCAATCACTTAAGGAGAAGAAAAACATTATTAAGATAACAACAATTCAAAACACAGATCTCCATAGAAATATAGCAAGCCTCTACATTCAAGAAAAAAAAAAAACTAAAACTGTCTGGCCACAGACAACACCCAAACCAACAAAACCTCAAGGAAGTCAAAATAATATACTAAATTTTCTGAATACAAAAACTGATTTATGCTGGAAGGGATATGGAGTATGGGGAACACTCCTCCACTGTCTGTGTGTTTGCAAACTTGTACAACAATGTTGGAAATCAGTATTTCAGTTTATCAGAAAATTGTGCATAATCTTACCTCAAGAACCAGCAATACCAGCATTGTACCTTTGGTACAATGCCATGTACCAAAGGATGTCAATAAAACCACAAGGGCATTTGCTCAACTATGTCCGTACCAGTATTATTTCTAATAGCCAGAACCTGGAAACATAGATGGGCTCAACCAAAGAATGGATAAAAAATGTTGTATGTTTATACAATGGAGTACTACTCAGTGTTAAAAAATGGCATCTTGCAATGGAAATAGATGGAACTAGAAAATCCCATCCTGTTTGTGGAAACCCAGACTCAAAATCAAGAAAACAGTATCACTCACTCCAAATTAGACACAACTTACAAAGAAAAGGATAACCAGTCTATAGTCAACAACCACAGAGAAGGTAGGTAACAAGGAGAACCTAACAGAAACATATGTGGATCTACCTGGGAAAGGGAAATAGACAAGGTCTCCTGAGTAAATAGGGAAAACAGTCCTGTTAGGCAAGGTCATTACAGTTTACAGAGATCTTATATTTTGGTTGAAGTAGTAAAACTACAGCAATTGGGCTGCATGAAAAAATCAGTTATTTATCAAGATGCTTAATTGCTTTTTTTCTGTAAACTCCAAGTAATGGCCAGTCATGCCAATTATCAATCATCGAAAACTGATTATAAAACTCTATATTACTAAATTTTTTTGCCACCTTGAGTACCATCCCAAGTACCCCCTTAGGTTTGAGAACTGGTTATCTATGGCAAGCGAGGGTCTCAGGGTAAAACATTTAACACAAGTATATTACCTCGGCATCTTCTTTATTTTTCATGCTAGAGGAAAAATAAAGGGAAGAAGACATGGAGAAGAGGAAGAATGAGGAGAAGAAAGGAGAATAAGGAAAAGTAGTGGAGGTGAAGAAGAGTAAGAGTAAGGGCATTACTAGAATTCTATGGGAATTCTAGTTTTTACAGACATGGTTGGAAAAATCCATAGGCAAGGACAACAAGATGCATATCAAAATCACAAAAAGTGACAGGAAGAACCTGACAAAGCAGTACTCCAGAACAGGTAACTAGACCTAGGAAAGAGCCAGCAATCAAAGATAAGATTCTGACATTCCAAGCACTTAGATAAAGTTATTAAACATCCATGAATCCTTGACTCCCCCATATTCCTCTTATAATCTCTGCTGTGAGACACACCTCTGAGAACACCCAGATTTGTTTGTTAGCAAAGGTGGGGCATGCTGCCTTCCTTCTCAGTGCCTGTCTTCTAAAGAAATTTCTATGTGTTCTGTTAGCAGGTAGTTTTCTGGGATTGACTCTATGTATATTTGAGTGCTAGAACAAAAAGTGAAGCCATTGCTCCAAGGCCTCATCATGTGGGGAAATGGAGCAAGGTCAGTCCACTGATCAAGCAGAGGTTGCTCTACTGTGGTATTCTGGGAATGAGGCCCATTTCAAAGGAAGAATCTTGGCTTAACAATGTTTTTACAGATAAGGTGGTGACTTTTCCAAAAGACAAGTGTTCCCACAGCTCTACAAAATAGGTTGTTCCATGTGGATGAGTACATATACAGTTCCCATGGATCTGCTTATTGGTCTGTGCATTGATTTATACTCTTGTGGACTCCAATAAATTTTAACAGCTATGAAAGCAGTAAGTCTCTCATGATGCTTCCTTCCCTCCCCTTTCTGCACTCTGCCTTCAACAGCTACTGAGTAGGAAAATGGACTCAATTCTTTCACATATCTCTCTTCAATTATGAGTTTCCGGGAAAAGTCAGATGGATTAGAGGACTCTCATTAACTGCTCTATTTTTCCTGCACAATGTCCAGTCAAAGTCTAGCATGGAAAAAATTGCAAGAGTGTTTTCCCAGCACTGCACAACAGAGGCAGAATTACCTGTGTTCAAAGCAATTCTCAGATACATAATATATGGGCAAGCCTGAGCTAGAAAACACAATGATATAAAGAGAAATCAAAAAAAGTCAATAACACTGAAGAAAAACTCAAACATAATCTTTAAAAAAAGTGGAGAAGAGAACAAAATAGTCATTAGAACAGTAATACATTTAAAGAAATGAAAGTTGAAAGAGAATTCAAATAATAGGCTTTTGAAAAAGATGAAAATAATGTATTTTAAAATCAGTAAGATAGGAGCTGGAGAGATGGCTCAGCAGTGAAGAGTACTGACTGCTCTTCCAGAGGACACAGTTTCAATTCCTAGCATCCACATGGCACAACTGTCTACAACTCCTGTTGCAAGGGACCTGACTACTTCATACCAATGTTTGTTATGGTTTTTGTCTCTTTTTTTTTTTTTTTTTTCGAGACAGGGTTTCTCTGTGCCTTTGGAGCCTTTCCTAGAACTAGCTCTGTAGACCAGGCTGGTCTCAAACTCACAGAGATACGCCTGCCTCTGCCTCCCCAGTGCTGGGATTAAAGGCGTGCGCCACCATTGCCAGGCTGGTTTTTGTCTCTTTAAGAGGCAAGCCAAATCCACTCCTGGCGAACCCTATTCTCCCCCAGCCCCCATCTTAGATTCTGTCTGTCCCCTCCTGGTGTGTGCTTCCCTTGCTCTGCTTCCCCTCTTCTTTGTCTTTTTCTCCTTTTCTTTTCTTTCTTTCTCTCTCCTCTAAGTAATAAATATCCAATTCTATTCTGCACAATGTGTTTATGTGACTTCTACCTGCCACCTCCTCACACCCGCCCACATGGCGGTACAAGCCCTCCCTGCCACCTATGGGTGGCTCTCCCAGGACCCACTCCAGGGTCTGGCACCCGCCAGCCCGCTGGGGACTGGCTGCCCTATGCGCCTGCCTACTGCCACCGGGATTTCTTGCCGCCAGCTGCCTGGGACTTGCCAGCATTTTTAGAAATGTTCATAAACTTAAATAAATCATAATAAATCATTTTTAAAAATTAGTAAGATAAACATCAGGTATATTGACTTTGAAAAGGAGTAGGACAATCCCTTCTAAATGGTGTGCCTTTGGTAAAAGACAGAATGATATTGCTAACATGCTCAGGTTTGCTGCTGAGATCTGGAATCTAACATACAGAGTTCCAGTCAATGGCCTGTTTCTCAATCCTTAGAGCTGTATTAACTGGATACAATGAGCACCATAACTCATATTAAAAAATATTTAATCAGGGTGGCTATTTTAGACTTCCAGAATTTCGTTCAGTCGATTGTCATTATGGTGGGGAGAATTATGTTGTGCAGGACAATTTTGCTGCAGGCCACAGGAAGTTGACTGAAATGCTTGGCAGTATCCAGAACATAGGAATTCTCAAAGCCCATCCGCAGTGCCACACTTCTTTCAACAAGACCAAACTGATTCCAGCAAAGCCATACTTTGTAATAGCACCAATCCCTATGAGATTATAGGAGCCAATGACAGTGAAACTACCACACTGCCACAATCAGGTCCTTTCTCAGACTGGTGACTCCAGCAGCTGATTTCCTCCCATTTCCCCTGCAGTGCACTCAGTAAACTATTCTTTCTACTCTGGTATGAAGGCAGAAACCATGTTCCACATGCAGATCCTTCTCCTGTGAGTGTAATGAATAATTGAATTCATGACTAAAGTGGGTAATTTTAAAAGTCTGAGGCCTCATAATCATTTAAGAATTTTGAATCATGCTGGGCGATGGTGGCTCACGCCTTTAATCCAAGCACTCAGGAGGCAGAGGCAGGCAGATCTTTGTGAGTTTGAGACCAGCCTGGTCTACAGAGCTACTTCCAGGACAGGCTCCAAAACCACAGAGAAACACTGTCTCGAAAAAAACAATTTGAATCATTACCAGGTGGTGGTGGCAGACGCCTTTAATCCCAGCACTTGGGAGGCAGAGGCAGGCAGATCTCGTGGAGTTCGAGGCCAGCCTGATCTACAAAAGACAGGTCTGAAACAGACACCAAAGCTACAGAGAAACCTTGTCTCAAAAAAACAATGAATAAAAGAATTTTAAATCAAGACAGCAAGGTCATTGACCTGGGATGCCACAGAATGAAATTGAGGTCTCATATAAAAACATAAGAGACCTTATCTCAGCAATATTTTTGTACAATGCTGGAAGTCCAGCTTTTCTAGAATATACCTTTCCCATAAGAAAACACTGTACACACTTAAGAGATTAATAAAGAAAAATCTGTACAATGATAGCATGCATCCATCTCTGGTAAATACTCAAAGAGCAGGGAATCTAGAATAAACATTGCATTCCACATACACTGCCATCCTTGAGTTTCTTTTAGGTTCAGACTCTAGCTTACACTTTGAAGAAATTAAATAGAGATTGGAAACTGCATGTCTTGCCAGTTACGGAATGGGGAAACTTACACAGCAAAGATATTGTCATGATTATGTCAAAAGTATGTAAGTGATGTGAAGAGGCAGGTCATACTTACTCACAGGGCCCTACGTGCAGTGCCAGAAGGTGAGAAAGACAGGAAAACTGGAACAAAGGTATGATAAAAACTGAGACATACATGTGGAGATACTGAGTTAGCAAACTTGATTTAAATAAAGGCTCTTTGCTTTAAAAAAAACTGAGACATAGAAGTCTTGTATAAACTATGACTTATTCCAAGTAAGCTTCTGAAGATGAATAGCTTCTTGTATACCATTTGTAAGGGGAAATGGGAGGAAATAGGAGACTTCTAGGAAATCAGCAGAAATTACCACATAATGGGACAAACTCAGAATAAGGTTAATCAAACAATGGAACACAAGAGCAGGGTGGTGGTGGTGGCAGAGGCCCACGCCTTTAATCTCAGGACACCTTTAATCCCAAGACTCCAGAGGCAGAAGCGGGTGGCTCTCAGGAATTTCAAGGCCAGCCTTGTTTCCAAGAGCTAGTTCCAGGACAGACTACAAAGTCACAGAAAAACCCTGTCCCCCCAAAAAAAAATGCAATACAAGGAAAACAAAGGTGATCTCAAGAATATTATGGACTATGCCCAAATTGGCCTTGGGATCATAGCTCACTGTAGTGGGAAGAGTTGAGTTCTCAGGATCTAAAGAACCTCTCCTGAAAGGCACTGGTTCCAGATCCTTATCACCTCTCCCAAACATATTCCTGGTTTCAATGAAGAAGTTCTATTTTATTCTCCATAACTCAGGACCTTAGGCAAAACCCCAAGGCCTAGACACTCACTAGGCTGTTCCTGGCTATGCCAAGAGTATCCCTGGTTTTGAGAAGGAGCAAAGTTCCTTCTCCATGAGTTGGACCCTAAATGGAAAGACATCATTGAAATGGCCAGCTCTCAACACAACAGCATTTTCCTTTTCAAATGACTGTCACTTCTCTCAGCATATACATCTTACAGAACTATAATTTTCTCTAAAAAGAATTGGAACTTTAAGTCACACCATACTCTGCACTACCAGTTCGTGGTAGAGTAGGAAGAATGCCATTAACAAACTCCACAAAATTAACTCCAAAGCGATCTTACTCTTAAATGTTAAATGCAAATGGCAAAGCTTCTGAAAGATAATAGACAAACTAGGCATCTCCAAGTTTGGAATCCTGCCTTCCATATGTAACAAAACCACGTTGATGTGGACCACAAAGATGTTTCTCCACACAATTCCCTGCTGGAAATGTTTTTCACAGATGCAGCCCACAGAGGGAAGTTATTCAGAGGCCAAGAACTGGTTCGGGGGAGTTGCAAGGACCACATGGGACCTCAGAGAACACTGATGATAGCAGTGGGTTCCTACACTGTCTCCCATGGCTCACCATCCTCTCCTCCTCATCTTGGAACAGCAACCCCTTACTCACCATGTCGTGGCTTCCAGGCTCACCCATGTTCTCCTCAGAGCTCACAGCAGTAGCACTCACAGCACAGAATACAATCCACTGGCGCCTGCTCAGATTTAAAATCAATCCAGCAGCGTGGCGCCAGGAAGTGCCCTGCCTGGTTTCTGACTGACAGGTCGGCCTGGAGGTCTTGATTGGCTAGTGAGGCTTGAGTGACAAGAGCACCTCCCTGAGCCTTACAGTGTATTTAAAGACACAGTGCAGGATTCCTTGGCTCTGGCTTCCACCCCAGACCCAGACTTTTACAGATCTGCAGACGTATGAATTTCAATATCACTTACGCCTCTATCAGATAGATGACACAGCCATCTTCCTGCAATCCACAACCACACTGCCTTCATCCTCCTGGACATGACGTAGCTAGCTAGCCCATTACACAATGTGGAGTAGACTGAGTCTCCTGGTCAAAAAATGGAAGGGTGCACAGAATACTAATGAGTACAGATTTTAGGAAACCAAAGATGATGTTTGTTCTGTGGCTTCAGGCTGACACCAGGAGTCACAGGCACTTCTGACAGCCAAGCGAGCAACCCAAGCACCAAATGACAACTAAGCTGATATCTTTTTCTCCTGCCAGAAGATTGCATGATAGCAACAGACTATGTCCCATTGCAGACTATGACCAGCTGGCAAATTTAGCTCAGGTTCTCAGGTGTCCACCACTACAGAGGCTTTGAGACTGCCACATTCTTAAGCTTAATTGGGTACAGTCTTACCGATTTTTACTATACTTGCTTTATTATTTTATCTTTTGTAATTGCACAGTAATAAGAATTCTGAATGATCTCCTCTGTTAAAAGCCATAGATTTATCCATTATAGTCTCCTTGTCTAATGGGTCAATTAGCCTACAGGTATTTCCACTGGCTGACTCTGGTTGCTGACTGTGGGAGGTATAGCCCTTTAAACTTTCCTGTTGCTTTTTTTTTTCTTTTTTCTTTTTTTTTTTTTTTTGGTTTTTCGAGACAGGGTTTCTCTGTGGTTTTGGAGCCTGTCCTGGAACTAGCTCTTGTAGAACAAGCTGGTCTCGAACTCACAGAAATCCGCCTGCATCTGCCTCACAAATGCTGGGATTAAAGGCATGCGCCACCACCGCCCTGCTTCCTGTTGCTTTTCCTGGCTCAAAGGCACAGCATGCATCAGACTCAGCTGGTGTATGCTTGGACTACCATAATCTCAGCAGTAACGTAGGCCAATTCTAGGGTAAACACCATACCCCCTTCATTCTTTTCACCCAGACAGAAGTTGGAGAGGCTTTGGCTTGGTGAACACAGCACTGCTGGTTGAAAAGGTGAAGGCAAAACTTATTTTGGTCTCTCCACGTCCTGGTGCTGCCTGAAGATGGCAGCCGATACACTGCCAGTGCTGGGGTAGGACCATATTTAAAAACTCTAAAAATTTCTTCTTTTGTCTCTACTTCTCTTCAGGTACTCTGGCTATCAAAATCCATCTTAGCAACTGTACAGACACTTGAGTACTATTTCCTTTTGCCATATTTACAAATATTTGCATTTTTACTTCCAATTTTATGCCCAGCTTTACTCTTTCCTTTTTATATCTACTACTTAATTCTGAGCACTCATTATTTACCTCTCCACCTGTGGTGCAATTTTCTTGTGGGATCCCTCACGTGCTCCCTTGTACACATGACCACACTTCTGTGTGTTTTGGGGTTCACTGGTCTGACCCCCATTTAGATGCCATTTCTTGGCTGACTGTGGCATATTGGGCTGCCATTTGTACACAATGACACCTTGCTTTCTGAAAGGTTTTAGAGCCGCTTTTTGCACAGCATTAGGATTCTCAAATGCTTGCTCTTTAACTATTGATTGCCCTGCTTCTATACGTCCAATCAACCTATTAGATGTCTGTGTCAGTCTGGAGACAAAGTCTTGAAATAATTTATCTGGTCCCTGTCTTATACTAGACAACTCCCCAGCCTGTTCTTTAGAAGACGAAAGTCTATGCCAGGCCTTCTTGGCAGCTGCATTAACTTGTTCATATGCTGTGATATCAAAGTCTAATTGCTGATCTCTGTATCTCCTTTGCACACTCCTGCCTAGCCTTATTCTGCCTAACTATAGGCTGATTCTGGTATATTATTAACAAATGAAAGAAATACATATTACAAAAATACAGAAGCATTATCCCACAGCAGTGTGAACTTGTGTGATATGAGCTGATTTAGATCTGTGACATGAAACCACTGCTACAGTCAATGGCCTGTGTCTGAAACCTTGGGATGACCCAGTTGTGTCAATCAGGACTAATCACATTTGTAGGCGGAGATTTCCTTTTCTGACAGTTTCCAGAAACTCACATGGAGACTTAATATTAATTATAAATGCTTGGCAGAGAGTTTAGGCTTATTACAAGGTAACTCTAACATTTAAAATTAATCCATATTTCTTATCTATGCTCAGCCATGTGGTGGTACATTTATTAGCATAACACATTCATCTCCTTATATGTCTTCATTTGGTTTGTGAGTTCTCTGACTCTGCCCTTGTTCTTCCCAGCGTCTTCAGTTTGGTTTTTCTTTCTATACTTTGTTACTAATGATGACACCAACACATTGTCATGGTATATAGGAGTATTCTACAATACCTATATCCAAAACAAAACAAAACTACAAAATAACCCTTCCTTAAATATTCCTTCGCTCAAGAGAAGTCCCCCAATTGTATAACCATTAATCAGGTGTGTCTTGATTCACATGACATGCTAGGAAATTACAGAATCATTCACCTACTATGAGCCACAGAATTATGCAGTAATTATACAGTTATCATTTCATCAGATCGACCCATCAGAATCTATAGTTCTGGTTGATGGATTTAATCAAGATGTAAGGCATATTGGCATAATTGTCTTGTAATGAACTGGATGATTCCTGGCTACAGAATTCTCCCATAGCTTACTAACATCTGTTATTTATTTGGTATATATCTCCCACAGTTTAGTACCATTGGATCACTTTTTGTGCAAAATTTCCCTGAATTATATGAAAAACAGGCACACTGTCAAAAAAGCCTTCCTCCCCACTATGAGAACTTCATTCTTTTTTCCAATGTAAACACAGAACTCTAACTGCCTGTGATTATCTCTATTGGCAGTCATTTGGCCAATATTAAGTGTCCAGGAAAAAGTACTTCATTAAAGCCACTCATAGATATTAACTAGCATAAATATACTACATTCTAAGACTCTTAATTGATAGTCCCTCAAATAGTTAGAAAAATAAGTATACTCTGTTTTTACCTCATTTATAGATAAGAGATTGACCTAAAGTAACCTTGCTGTGAAAGATTCCTAAATCTTCATACTCCTATTTACCTTAATTTTTTTTTTGTTTGTTTTTCGAGACAGGGTATCGCTGTAGCTTTGGAGCCTGTCCTGGCACTAGCTCTTGTAGACCAGGCTGGCCTCGAACTCACAGAGATCCGCCTGCCTCTGCCTCCTGAGTGCTGGGATTAAAGGCGTGCGCCACCACTGCCCGGCTGGTGTTTTTTTTGTTGTTGTTTTGTTTTGTTTTTGTTTTGTTTTTTCGAGACAGGGTTTCTCCGTGGCTTTGGAGCCTGTCCTGGAACTAGCGCTGTAGACTAGTCTGGTTTCGAACTCACAGATATCCGCATGCCTCCGCCTCCCAAGTGCTGGGATTAAAGGCGTGGACCACCACCGCCGGGCTCCCTGCAGCTCTTTTAAGAGGTCCTGCCACAAAACACTTAAATGGTGTTGATGAAAAGCTGAACACAGGGGGCCTCGGAGCAAGTTAGCAGCAGCGGCTGGTTCCAAGAGGAACCAGCGGCAGCCTCCAGAGCGAGTGTGAGGAGGGGTCCCGGGGTCCCGGGTAGCTCCGGGCCGGGGCCCCATTGAGGAACGGACCATGCTATGGTCTACCGGCTTCTTCCGCTCCATCGATTCTTCCTTGCCAGCGGCCCTACTGCCACTTCTGGCACTGAGGAGCTCGGGGGCCTGGCAGCGGAGGCGCGGCATCTCCCGCAGCAGGGCTTGGCTATGACCCGTATAACCCAGAGCTGCCTCAGCCTCCTGCACAGAAGGAGAATGGCACTCTGGGCCAAGGTGATGGCATGCTGGAGCTGGAGCTGGTCAACCAGGCCATTGAGGCTGTGCGTGGCGAGCTGGAGCTGAAGCAGAGGCGCTACCAGGAGCTCCTGGAGACAGCACGGCGACACGGCGCCGGGTCTTCAACCCTGGTGCCCTGCAGCCCTGCCATGAGCCTGGATGACGATGACACCTTCACTCTGGCCCTCACCTATACACCAGGTGGCCTGCTGAGCCCAGACTCAGGCTATCAGCCTACCCCACTGGCCGCCCCTGCTGAGCCAGGTCACAAGTACTCACTGGCCCCTTCAGAGAGGGGTCAGAGCAGAGTTGGAGGGGAAACCAGTGCCCTGGAGTATATCCCCAAGGCTGTGAGCCAGTCGCGCCACTGTGGCTGACCCGTGTCTGGTGGCAAGTACGTAGTGGACAGCTCAAACCCATCCACAGATCTGGAGTATGACCCACTGTCCAACTACTCAGCTCGGCACCTTGGCAGGGTCAGTGCCAGGGATGAGAGAGCTACCAAGCGACCACGAGGCTCCCAGGGTGCTGAGCCCTACACACCTGCCATTAAGAAGTCCTGTGACCCCTTTGGTGGCTGTGAGGCCAGGTTCTCAGACTCAGAAGACGATGTGGCTAGCCCATAGAAGGCTGATGCAGGCAGCCCCAAGGCTGAAGCTGACTCTGAAAGCAAGGCACCTGGGAAACGTGCCTCCGAGGAGAGCAGTTTCCGGGGCACCAAGGAGATGGCTGTGCCGTATGACGTGGAAGATCTTGGGCAGCCTCCCAAAGCAGCAGACACAGTGTCCTTGACCAAGCTTGGCTCCCCAGCCAGGGCATCTCAAGAGGTTGGGGTCCCCAAGGATGGCAAAGCCAAGAAGAAGAAAAGTGGGACACTGGCCAGCCTCAGCCACAAGGACAAGGCCCGCAAAAAAGACTAGAAAAAAGACAAGGACCCAAGACGACCCTGGAAGAAGGAGAAGCTGTGTGCAGACAAGAGGAAATCACAAGCTGGCAGCCCTCGGGGCAAGACCCAGGGCTCTGAAGGGACCAAGAAAAAGCCATCCAACACCACCACTGGAGCCAGCTCAGGAAAAGGGGGACCAGGTCGCTCCTCCAGTGGAGTGCCACAGCCTCAAGACTCTGGGCCTGGTCCTCACCTGCCACTGGCCTGTAAAGGTGGCAGGGCTAGGAAGTCATCATCGGGGAAGTTAATGGACCCCAAGACCCGCTCCCTGGATGAGGGTGCCTCCCAGAGCACCCCTAAGCTCAAGAAACAGGCCCTGAGCCACGCTGAATTGTTTGGGGATGGGAGTGAGGAGGAGGAGGACGCGGGCCTGGGGGCCAGGGCACACCGAGTCTGGCCCCCCCACCCTGCCCAACCTCCGCTCAGACTCAGATTCAGACTGGGCCTGGGGGAGACGCAGGTGCCCAAGCTTCTCAAGGCCGTGCCACCCACATCCCCCATACCACCCTCCCCATTGTCCTCCTCCTCCTCCTCCTCGGGCGCCAGCCAGTGTGCAGAGGAGGATGTGGACTACTCGGCCCTGGAAAAGGAGGTGGACTTCGATGCGGACCCCATGGAGGAGTGCCTGCGGATCTTCAATGAGTCCACAGTGTGAAGGCAGAGGACAAGGGCCGGCTGGCCCGGCAGACCCCCAAGGAGGCAGCATTGGAGAAGGAGCATGCCGGCCTGACCACTTTGTTCCCGGGGCAGAAGAGGAGGGTCTCACATCTCTGCAAGCAAGGCAAGGAGGCAGAGGCCTCAAGGAGGGTTCCTGTGGCTTCCCCAGCACGGCCCCCAACTGCTCAGGAGGTGTGCTACCGGCGAGCACAGCAGGCACAGAGGGACTCCGCTAGCTGGCTGCAGGGTGCCCCGAAACCGAAAGACAGGCTCTCTACTGTGCATATATCTTGGCCCCTGGGGAAAAGAGGAGGATCGCTCACGTACCCAACCCCCGCCTAGCCACCGCCCCGACAGGTGCCAAGAGGGCGCTACCTACCAGCAGTAGCCAGGCGTCCCACGGTCCTGAGCCTGGCAGCCAGCCGCTGAAGACACGCACATTGTAAGGGATGGCATCCAAGACCACCACCACCGTCACTCCTAAGCGCATCGCCCACAGCCCATCACTCCAGAGTCTAAAGAAGCCCATTATCCCCAAAGAATTTGGCGGCAAGGTCCCCACTGTGGTCCGCCAGTGCTATCTCAACCTGTTCATCGAGGAGTGCCTCAAGTTCTGCTCGTCCAACCAGGAGGCCATTGAGAAGGCACTGAACGAGGAAAAGGTGGCCTACGAGCGCAGTCCCAGCAAGAACATATACCTGAACGTGGCTATGAACACCCTCAAAAAGCTGTGGGGCTTGGTCCCCAACACCGTGCCCAGCCTCAGCAAAGCCAGTGGCCGCAGGGTTGTGTCCCATGAGGTGGTACTGGGGGGCAAATTGGCAGCCAAGACCAGCTTCTCACTGAGCCGCCCCAGCATCCCCCGGATGGAGGATCTGAAAGGGAATGCCCTGTACAGCCGTCTCAGGGAATACCTGCTCACCCACGAGCAGCTCAAGGAGAATGGCTATCCTTTCCCCGACTCAGAGCGCCCAGGGTGCGCCGTCATCTTCACAGCTGAGGAGAAGAAGCCCAAAGACCCCTCCTGCAGAATTTGCTGTCGCTGTGGCACCGAGTACCTTGTGTCCTCCTCGGGCGGCTGTGTGCGCAGTGAGGAGTGTCACTACCACTGGGGGCAACTGCGGCGGAACAGAGTGGCTGGGGGCTGGGAGACCCAGTATATGTGTTGCTCCGCTGAGGTTGGCTCTGTGGGCTGTCAGGTCGCCAAGCAACACGTGCAGGACAGCCAGAAGGAGAACCTGGAGGGCTTTGTGCGCACCTTCCAGAAGGAGCTACCAGAAGATTCCCACGCAGGGGTCTTCGCCCTCGACTGTGAGATGTCCTACACTACATACGGCCTGGAGCTGACCCACGTCACAGTCGTGGACACAGACGTGCAGGTCGTGTACGACACCTTTGTCAAGCCTGACAACGAAGTTGTCGACTACAACACCAGGTTCTCAGGGGTGACAGAGGCCAACCTTGTAGACACGAATATCACGCTGCGGGATGTGCAGGCCGTCCTGCTGAGCATGTTCAGTGCTGACACCATCCTCATCGGACACAGCCTGGAGAGTGACCTGCTCGTCCTCAAGGTGATCCATGGCACGGTGGTGGACACGTCAGTGCTGTTCCCACACCACCAGGGCCTGCCCTACAAGCGCTCCCTGCCCGGAACCTCATGGCCTACTACCTCAGACAGATCATCCAAGACAATGTGGATGGGCACAGCTCCAGCGAGGACGCCAGGGCCTGCATGCACCTTGTCCTCTGGAAGATCAGAGAAGACGCCAAGACCAAGCAATGACTCCCTACCCACTGCCACCACTACCGTACCCCTGCTTTCCTACAACCCTGGCTGCCCTCAGCCCCTATGCCGCATGGCCTCTTTTCAAACTATGTAATAAAACATGGCAGCTGAACATGCACTTCCAAAAAAAAAAAAAAAAAAAAGAAAAGAAAGAAAAGAAAAGAAAAGCTGAGCACATGCTTTTCGGTTTTCAGCCGTAGCAGGAAATAGGCTTGTGCCATTTTAGAATACCTACTTTCTGGGTCGACCAGACAGGGAAAACTCTTACTCTTTCAGTCAGGCAGCCCAAAGCACTTGAGTGTGGTCTGTGAGTGAAGTGCTGCAGCTTGCTTGCTGGCAGGGACCTTGAAATGCACAGAGTTGTGGCAATAAAAATGGCTCCAGCAGTACCTCTGCCATGAGGCTGGAAAGCTAAGGAATGGGCTGGATCTAACCTATAAAGCCACGGCTTTAGTCCTACTGATATTGCTTGGTAAATTAAAGACTCTTGTAGTCACAGAAGAGACAAATACAGTAAAAGAAAGATTCAAAGTCGAAGAAAACGTCTAAATGGTTTACTATGTGTTAAAAAACTATGTAGGCTAAAGGTTAAAGTTCTTAAAAGTAAAAAAGAAAGAAAGAAACAGAGTAGTTGGGTGTGGTGGTACTCACCTTTAATCCCAACACTTGGGAGGCAAGGTAGATTGACCTTGGAGTTGAACTCTGGGAGGCAGAGACAGACAGATCTCTGAGAGTTCAAGGTGTGGTAGCATACACCTTTAATCCCAACACCTGGGGGGCAGAGACAGAGTGATCTCTATGAGTTCAAGGACAGCCTGGTCTACAGAGTTATTCCTGGACAAAGATATACAGAGAACTTTTCTCAAAAAATAAAAATAATAATAAGCGAAATAGAGGTTAAAATAAAGAGCACAAAGATGGAAAATTCACAAAGAATATTGATATTATATGTTATTATGCTCTCTTTGAATTGTTTGAATACTGAGGAAAGGGCAACAGCTACTTGTAGTAATACGGAGTGGCGCAGCTGTGTCCCTGTACCCGGCCACCCACACGGTCCAGCTTACGCCCTGAAATAATTACACTACACGGAAACTGTAATCTTTTAAACACTGCCTGGTCCATTAGTTCCAGTTTCTTATTGGCTAGCTCTCGCACCTGGACTAGCCCATTTCTTATAAGGTGTGTAGCACCCCAAGGTGTGCTTACCGGGGAGATTCTAGCCTGTGTCTGTCTGGGGTGCGGGCATCATGGCGACTCCTCACTCAGCTTCTCTTTCCCAGCATCCTGTTCTGTCTACTCCGCCTACCTAATTTTCTGTCCTATGAGAGCCAAGGCAGTTTCTTTATTAGTTAACCAATGAAAGCAACAGATAAGACACAAGACCCACCTCCATCAGCTACTTAAAGATATTTGTTTATAAATGCTGCTGAACTAAACCAAGACAGATATTTGAAAATACCTTGACTTCAGAATTTGGATCTAAGGATATGATACTTTGGAAAAGAGATTCTTCTTTTGTTTCCACAGAGGATGAGACCCTGTGGATTGCTTCTATCCCAATATGGTATGATGAACCACGCCCTCCTGAAAAGTTGCTGTGAACACCCTCAAAAAATTACTTTGCTCAACTGCTAAGAGGAACCTAGCACACAGGTTATACCATGAAAGACCTGATTAACAGCACCCCCATAAAGCAGGAAGCAGTTTGGAGAGGAAAAACTGTGCCCATTGTCCCTACTATTGTTTATAAATGTTCTTTTACATTTAAAGGGGGATATGATATAGATATGAATAATTTGCATTAGTATGGATTTTAAGGTCAATATATATATATATATATATATATATATATATATATATATATATATATTTCTGGTATTGATTAAGGTATTATAATTGTGTAGTTTATGTAAAAATGTAATGTATATAGGTTGTTAAAGGATAATCATTAATAATAAAGCTTGTAGTTATGTTAGATTTTCTAGATGTGCATAGATATATTTCTGTGAGATAGGCCTTCTTCATATATTTCAAAGACTATGGAATATAGTATTTTAAATGTTTTAATAACTTAGGGCTTTTAATGACAACGAGACACATCTGCTCCTGGCAGCACCAATCTAATTCAAGAGGAAGATGGGCATCAAAGAGGCACCTTATGGAGTTTGATAGCCATTTGGACAACAAACTGCTCTTGCCTGGACTATTTCATGAACTGGAAACAGAGAACCCACAGAGAGAGGACTACTGAACTTGCCTAAAGGTGAGATGATCTTTCGGGGTTCCTGTTTGATGAAAGAGTCTGCGAGACATTCTGCAGGACACAGCAGATAGTGACTGAACTGCCTTTGAAATTTCCTGCTTCATGGAAATGTCTGCTGGAAACTATGGGCCTGTCGGCCAAAGATGGATGCCCCAACAGTACAGAGGAACTTTGGGTGACTGTCCAGGCAGTGAGATGTCTCTGTGATTTCTAGAGTTTTGTAAGTTGCTTACTTATCATTTACTTAGGTAATATTATATACTTCTGTAGTTTTTGATGGAGTTGAAGATTAGATAGAAAGTTATAGTTGTTTTTCTTTGTTATGATGAAAGATAAAATAGATATAAATATTATAACTGTAATTCTTACTTGAAAACTGTTTTGTTATATGTAGTTTTGCTATGTTAAAGTTAAAGCCTTCCTTTTTTTTAAATCTGATTAAGTTTTTTTTTAATATTTATTTATTATCTGTGTGTATGCCTGAAGACCAGAAGAGGGCACCAGACCTCTTTACAGATGGTTGTGAGCCCCCATGTTGTTGCTGGGAATTGAACTCAGGACCTTTGGAAGAGCAGGCAATGCTCTTAACCACTGAGCCATCTCTCCAGCCCCTTCCTTTTTTTGTTTAAACAGAAAAAGGAGAAATGATGGAGGGAGGTCCTTGGTTAATAAAGAAACAGCTTGGCCTATTAGGTTAGAACATAGGCGGGTGGAGTAAACAGAACAGAATGCTGGGAGGAAGAGGAAATGAGCCAAGACGCCATACTGCTCCTCTCCGGGCAGACGCAATGAAGCTCCAGCCCAAGACTAGGCTAGAATCTTCCGGGTAAGCCAAATCTTGTGGTGCTACACACAGTAATAGAAATGGGCCAAGCAGTGTTTATATGAATACAGTTTGTGTGTTGTTATTTTGTGGCATAAGCTAGCCAGGCGGCCAGGAGCTGGGTGGCGGGAACGCAGCCCACAGTTCCTTCAACACAGGGCATTACCAACTGTCTCAAAACATTCACAGCAAGATTATGAAAGGAGAACAGTTGTCAGAAATGCATAGGGAGTGTGTCCGATAACATACACATTACAATCTCATGGGCAGAATATAGACATTAGTGATAGAATATCTTTAAAGGCAGTCTGGTCTCTGGGGCATAGAGTATAATACAATAAAAGGCAACATAAGATGTGAAGTTCTCTCATAGTTGCTTCCTGCTGATAAGGGGAGAAGTTGTAGGTCTTGACTTGAAGGCTGGAGCATAGTGGAAACCCATAGAAACCAGGGAAGAGCAAGGCTGCCTCAGACTCTGTGAGGCCTGCAGGCAGCCTTGGAGCAGTCTGTGTCAAGAGAACACAATAGGGATTCCTTAGGTGAGAGTTGCAGAGAGAGCTGGAGGGCAAGGTGCAAAGCTCTGGCAAGGAAGCTGCCTAGCAATCTCCATCTCGTTAAATGTTTATAAATATGGTGAAATAAATACATGTTAATGGAAGAATAGGAAGTTAAGGAATCTCAAAGAAGAAACTTTATCCTTAGGTGCACACTGGAAATTTTAAGTGCACAGTTTTGGCAGATTAGAAAAAGGCAAACCAGGCCAGGGAGACAGGGAATGTTCCTCTAACCCACAAAAGAATTAGGCAGGTGGGAAAACAAATTACAAACAAATAATACTTAGTTGCATTTACTTTTACTTGTGACAATGATGCTGTATCTAATTTGATCTCTTGAAGCTCATAAGAATCATTCTTAAGAGGCAAAAATATTAGATCTATCAGGTTATTACTATTTGTGGTCTGTACTGAGATCCATATTGTGGAAGAAGCAAAGAGACAGCTATTCTGCAGCTATATTTTATCTATACCTGTAACCTAAATAACACTTAATAAGAAGACAACTATACAGTTGAAGAAATAGGCCCCTAGTTTTAGAATGAAAAAACAAATATTTAGAGTTCAATGAAGAGTGTAGGTTTTAAATTTATCGAGCGAGCAGCAGCATGTTTTTTTTTCTTTGATGGCTGGGATGGCCATGAGTGTAGGAGAGCATCAGGTTACTAATACCTGAGCAAGCTGGGATAGACAGTGAAAGAGCAAATCTATCTTTTAGAGCATACATTATGATCTGCACTGAAGAGAAGCAGCACAACATTTCAAAGATGTACCATTGGCACAATCCTAACACACACGAAAGGAAAATAACACAAAAACAGGGAAAAATCAAGGAAAAGTCCCCAATCCCCACTGTGAATGCTGTTATTAAATGAACAGGCTTGCCGAGCTCCTCAAATGTTAGAATAAGGGTGCCTTTTCCTCTGAGAGGGCTAGCTAGATTTTAAAGTCATAGTTGTTTCCTTGCAGAACCAGTTCAGTTTATCCAGACCTGCCCTCTGTCTGTGTCAGGGCTTCATTATGTTTTTGGTATGTGGGCTTTTGCCTGCCATTTTCTGTGCACAGTACCTAAGAGGCCATAAAAGGCCATCAGATCCCTTGGGACTGGAGTTACAGGAGATGGTTAGCTACCATGGTTTCTTGTAATGGATCCTTTTCTTTTTTAACAACAGATAGTGCTCTTAGCTGATAAGCTGTCTCTACAGATAGTTTTGTATTTAAAATTTATTTTATACATTTTACTTAAAATGAATTATATCAATTTAATTCTTCTTTGTTCTCTTTTCACCGGTTCATAATTTATTTCCTTCCAATTTCCTCTTTGTTAAGCATGTGTGACTAAATATTTACAAATACATTGTAAAACCTGCTGAGGCCATTTCTTTTGGTTGTGTATATATAGATTCAGGGCTGAACATGTTCCATTGGATACTCAGTTAGTTAGCTCATCCCTGCCTGAGTCAAATTCTCCAGTTTAATGACTGAAAACTCCAGTCATTAAAGAAGAAAATCGGCCAGACGGTGGTGGTGCACGCCTTTAATCCCAGCACTCGGGAGGCAGAGGCAGGCGGATATCTGTGAGTTCGAGACCAGCCTGGTCTACAAGAGCTAGTTTCCAGGACAGGCTCCAAAACCACAGAGAAACCCTGTCTCGAAAAAGCAAAAAAAAAAAAAAAAAGAAGAAGAAGAAAATCATCTGACCCCAAAGTGACATAGGCTTCTTTGGGTAGGAAACATCAAAATTAGGAAACCCTTGGTGCAAACACCTCATCAGATATTTGCTGGTGTAATTAATGACTCTAATGTTCTGAACCTGCAGCGAACACTCTGAACACTGATCTCAGCCAATCACAATCTTTCTTGGAACTCTGGGCCTCCCTCCACACCCTATTCACCATTCTCATTTCAGATAACTTAAAAATCCTGAAGTTCCTGCCTCCACTTTCTTACTACCATGACTACATGTCTGTGCCACTATGTTTGACTTTGATTGCTCCAGCTTCATTTAGTCAGGCATAAGATAGTTGAAATGAGTAAAAAGATCATTACAGTTAACTACATTATAAAAGCATTGATCTGTTGCAATAGGAGCAGTGGGGCTGTGTCCCCAGCACCCCGGCCGCCTGCTAGCTTATGCCCGAAATAACAACACACAAACTGTATTCATTTAAATACTGCTTGGCCCACTAGCTCTAGCCCTTACTGGCTAATTCTCATATATTAATTTAGCCCATTTCTAATAGTGTGTGTAAGCACCCCAAGGTGCGCTTACCAGGAAGATTCTAGCCTATGTCCATCCTGGGTTGGAGATTCATCACGTGTATCCTGCTCTGAGAGGAGCTGCATGAAGTCTGAGCTCACTTCCTCTTCCTCCCAGCATTTTGTTCTGTTTACTCCACCCACCTATGTTCTAACCAGTCAGGGCCAAGCAGTTTATTTATTGTTAACCAATGAAATCAACAGATTGACATATGACACTCCCACATCATTGATCTCTGTAAGCCTGGGTTTTTTATCTTTTGAATAAATTCAGAACTATGTGCTAGTCTCTTGATTAGTTATAAGAGATTCAATAATAAAGAAAAACTTTCTTTTTAATAGTTGAAAACAGTAGATGTTAAGGAAGAAGTATTGTGTTTGATGGGAGCCATTTTGTGACTAGAATTAGGACCAGAGTCTGTGCCCTGGCTTCCTAAACTAACAGAGCTCAGACACTCATTCTCATTAAGCCAATTAAAAAAACATGTTATCCTGATGTGCTGTGCGCATGTCTTATGCATACACTCTGGAGACAGTGTATGAAGACCTCACTTATGTCCTAGGACAGTCTAGACTACCAAGTGAGATTTGGGACAACCAGAAATTCATAAACACACACTTAAAATTAAATAAACATATAAATTTAATTATAACTTTAAAATTATGAAAAATTAAAAAACTAAAAGTCAAATATATAACTTAAAAAACTAGCCATAAAATACCTAATAATCCAATTGAAAATAGGAAAAGTTATTCACAGAGAATTCCCAAGTGAAGACTCTTAATTTGCAAAAACTTTGAGAAATTGCTCAACATATTTAGTCATTAGAAAAATGCAAATCAAATAGCTCTGAGACACCATCGTAAACCTGTTAGAGTAAATAAGATCAAAACCACTGAGGACAGCTTTTGTTGGAGAAGATGTGGAGTAATTGGGACATTCCTCCATTGTTGGTGGAAGTACAAACTTGTGCAGTCAATTTGAAATCAATATGGTGGTTTATCAGAAAATTGGGAATCAATCTATTTTCAAGATCCAGCATTATCACTATTGAGTACATACCTAATGTATTCTCAATCATACCACTCGGATACATGCTCGACTATGTTCATAGCAGCACTATTCTTAATATCAAAATCTTTATATAACCTAAATGCCTCTCACCAAAGTTGAATGGATACAGAGAGCACAGTCGGAGTGAGCCTGTGCTCAGGTACACCCCAAGCATTCTCGTCTCAGATAACTTAAAAATCCTGAAGTTCCTGCCTCCACTTTCTTAGTCCATGACTACATGTCTGTGACATCATGTTTGACTTAGATAGGTCCAGCTTCATTTAGTCAGGCATAAGAAAGATGAGATGAGTAAAAAGAGCATTACAGTTAACTACATTATAAAAGTACTGATCTCTGTAAGCCTGGGTTTTACTATCTTTTGAATCAATTCAGAACTAGGTGAAGTCCCTTGATTAGTTATAAGTGATTCAATGATAAAGAAAAACTTTCGTTTTAATAGTTGAAAACAGTAGACATTTGCTGCCTCCCGAGTGCTGGGATTAAAGGGGTGCGCCACCACCGCCCGGTTAGACATTATGAAGAAGTATTGTGTTTGATGGGAGCCATTTTGTGACTTGAATAGTTTCCTAGACAAATTTTCAACAGAGAGCCTTCCTCTGAAAATTGATTATGGCAGACGCAAAGAACTTCACTCAAACACTAGCTGAATCACTTTAATCAAGGAGAAATTTGGGTGAGGGTTTTTTAGAAGCCATAGGTGTCAGAGACACCAAAAACCCCACAATTTATGGAATCAACTAAGCAGGGATCATAAGGGTTTAGAAAACCTGACAGAGCAATTATAGAGCTTGCAGTGTCTGAGTTCGATACTTTCAATGTGCACTTTGGTTGCTTTGCTTGGTGTTCTTGTGGGACTGCTAACTGTAAGAGTGTTTCTGACTCTTTTGCTTGCTCTTGGGACTATTTTCCTTTTATTGGGTTGTGTAATCGTGCATGGTCATGAAGGTTTGTGTCTAGTCTTATTGTATCTAATCATGATGTTTGTTGACATTTCTAGGAGGCTTGCTCTTTCTTTTTTTTTTCTTTTTTTTTATTGGAAAAAAAAAGAAATTTCTGCCTCCTCCTCATCTCCCATTTCCCTCCCACTCCTCCCTCTCCTCCTCCCCTCCCCTCACCTCTCCCCCTCCCTCTCCAGCCTGCAGAGCAGTCAGGTTTCCCTGCCCTGTGGAAAGTCCAAAGTCTTCCCCCTCAATCCTGGTCTAGGAAGGTGAACGTCCAAACTGGGTAGGCTCCCACAAAGCCAGAACATGAAGTAGGATCAAAACCCGGTGCCAGGGTCCTTGGCTTCTCAGCAGCCCTCATTGTCCGCCAAATTCAGAGAGTCCGGTTTTATCCCATGCTTTTTCAGTCACAGTCCAGCTGGCCTTGGTGAGCTCCCAAAGAATCAGCCCCACTGCCTCCATGGGTGGGCACACCCCTTGTGGTCCTGACTTCTTTGCTCATATTCTCCCTTCTTCTGCTCCTCATTGGGACATTGGGAGCTGAGTCCACTGCTCCAGTGTGGGTCTCTGACTCTATCTCCATCCATCGCCAGATGAAGTTTCTATGGTGATATGCAAGATATTCATCAGTATGGCTATAGGATAGGGTCATTTCAGGTTCCCGATCCTCAGCTGCCCCAGGAACTAACTGGGGACATCGCTCTGGGCACAAGGGAGCCCCTCTAGGTCCAAGTCTCTTGCCAACCCTAAGATGACTCCCTTAATCAAGATGTGTGCTTCTCTGCTCCCCTAACCAACCTTCCTTTATCCCTATCATCCCGTTTCCCCAAGATCCCCCCAAACTCCCCTTCTCACATTTCTCTCCCCTTCTCCCCTTACCACCCCTCCCACCACACACCAAGATCCCAATTATTTGCCCGGCAATCTAGTCTACTTCCCATAACCAGGAGGATAGCTATGTGTTTTTCTTTGGGTTCACCTTCTTATTTAGTTTCTTTAGGATATCAAATTATTGACTCACTGACCTTTATTTATCTCTAGAAACCAATTATGAGTGAGTACATCCCATGTTCATCCTTTTGGGTCTGGGTTACCACACTCAGGATAGTGTTTTCTATTTCCATCCATTTGCATGCAAAATTCGCGATGTCAATGTTTTTTACCGCTGAGTAGTATTCTAATGTGTATATATTCCACACTTTCTTCATCCATTCTTCCATTGAAGGGCATCTAGGTTGTTTTCAGGATCTGGCTATTACAAATAATGCTGCTATGAACATAGTTGAACAAATGCCCTTGTCATATGATCGGGCATCTCGTGGGTATATTCCCAAGAGTGGCATTGCTGGGTCCATGGGTGGGTTGATCCCAAATTTCCTGAGAAACCGCCGCACTGCTTTCCAAAGTGGTTGTACAAGTTTGCATTCCCACCAGCAATGGATGAGGGTACCCCTCTCTTCACAGCCTCTCCAGCAAAGGCTATCATTGGTGTTTTTGATTTTAGCCATTCTGACAGGTGTAAGATGATATCTCAATGTTGTTTTGATTTGCATTTCCCTGATTGCTAAGGAGGCTGAGCATGACCTTAAGTGCCTTTTGGCCATTTGAACTTCTTCTGGTGAGAATTCTCTCTTCAGATCAGTGCCCCATTTTTTTAATTGGGTTAATTAGCATTTTAAAGTCTAGTTTCTTGAGTTCTTTATATATTTTGGAGATCAGACCTTTGTCTATTGCAGGGTTGGTGAAGATCTTCTTGCAGTCAGTGGGTTGCCTTTATGTCTTAGTGACAGTGTCTTTTGCTTTACAGAAGCTTCTCAGTTTCAGTAGGTCCCATTTATTCAATGTTGCCCTTAATGACTGTGCTGC
Organism: Microtus obscurus; assembly: GCA_963919715.1. Classification (NCBI taxonomy): domain Eukaryota; kingdom Metazoa; phylum Chordata; class Mammalia; order Rodentia; family Cricetidae; genus Microtus; species Microtus obscurus. The sequence goes on from CAWTZC010002187.1 coordinate 57,827, forward strand.
TGGGGTTATACCTAGGAAGCGATCGCCTGTGCCCATCTGTTGTAGGGTACTTCCCACTTTCTCTTCTATCAGGTTCAGTGTGTTCAGATTGATATTGAGGTCTTTGATCCATTTGGACTTGAGTTTTGTGCATGGTGATAGATATGGGTCTATTTTCATTCTTCTACAGGTTGACATCCAGTTGTGCCACCACCATTTGTTGAAGATGCTTTCTTTCTTCCATTGTATACTTTTAGCACCTTTATCGAAAATGAGGTGTTCATAGGTTTGTGGGTTCAAATCCGGGTCTTCTATACGATTCCATTGGTCGACTTCTCTATTTTTATGCCAATACCACACTGTTTTCATTACTGTAGCTCTGTAATAGAGTTTAAAGTCAGGGATGGTAATGCCTCCAGAAGTTCCTTTGTTGTATAAGATTGTTTTGGCTATCCTGGGTTTTTTGTTATTCCATATAAAGTTGATTATTGTCCTCTCAAGATCAGTGAAGAATTTTAATGGGATATTGATGGGGATTGCATTGAATCTATTAATTGCCTTTGGTAGGATTGCCATTTTTACTATGTTGATCCTCCCAATCCACGAGCAAGGGAGATCCTTCCATTTTCTGGTATCCTCTTCAATTTCTTTCTTCAATGCCTTAAAGTTCTTGTCAAATAGATCCTTCACTTCTTTGGTTAGAGTTACCCTGAGATATTTTATGCTGTTTGTGGCTATCGTGAAAGGTGATGCTTCTCTGATTTCCCTCTCTGCTTCCATATCCTTTGTCTATAGGAGGGCGACTGATTTTTTGGAGTTGATCTTGTATCCGGCCACATTACTAAAGGTGTTTATCAGCTGTAGAAGTTCTTTGGTGGAGTTTTTGGTGTCGCTTATGTACACTATCATATCATCTGCAAATAACGAAAGTTTAACTTCTTCCTTTCCAATTCGAATCCCCTTGATCCCCTTATGTTGTCTTATTGCTATTGCTAAAACTTCAAGTACTATATTGAAGAGGTATGGAGAGAGGGGACAGCCTTGTCGTGTTCCTGATTTAAGTGGGATGGCTTTGAGTTTCTCTCCGTTTAGTTTGATGTTAGCTGTCGGTTTGCTGTAAATAGCTTTTATTATACTTAGGTATGACCCTTGTATCCCTAATCTCTCCAAGACTTTTATCATAAAGGGATGTTGAATTTTGTCAAAAGCTTTTTCAGGATCTAATAAAATGATCATATGTTTTTTTTCTTTCAGTTTATTTATATGATGGATTACATTGATAGATGTTCGTATGTTGAACCAGCCTTGCATCTCTGGGATGAAGCCTACTTGATCATAATGGATAATTTTTCTAATGTGTTCTTGGATACGGTTCGCCAGTATTTTGTTGAGGATTTTTGCGTCGATGTTCATGAGTGAGACTGGCCTGTAATTCTCTTTCTTGGTTGAGTCTTTGTGTGGCTTTGGTATCAGAGTGACTGTAGCTTCATAAAAGGAATTTGGCAATGACTCTTCTGTTTCTATATTGTAAAATACCTTAAGGAGTATAGGTATTAGGTCTTCTTGGAAATTCTGGTAGAATTCCGCATTGAAACTGTCTGTTCCTGGGCTTTTTTTGGTAGGGAGGTTTTTGATAACAGCTTCTAATTCTTCGCGACTGACAGGTCTATTTAGATTGTTCACCTGGTCCTGATTTTACTTTGGTATATGGTATTTATCTAAAAAAGTGTCCATTTCTTTTACATTTTCCATTTTTGTGGCATACAGGCTTTTGCAGTAAGATCTAATGATTCTCTGAATTTCCTCTATGTCTGTGGTTATGTCCCCCTTTTCATTTCTGATTTTAATAATTTGCAAATTCTCTCTCCGCCATTTGATTAGTTTGGATAGGAGTTTATCAATCTTGTTGATTTTTTCCAGGAACCAGCTTTTTGTTTCCTTGATTCTTTGGATTGTTTTCTGTGTTTCTATTTTGTTGATTTCAGCCCTCAGTTTGACTATTTCCAGTCTTCTACTCCTCCTAGGTGAGTCTGCTTCTTTTTTTTCTAGAGCTTTCAGGTGGGCTGTTAAGTCTCCAATGTATGCTCTCTCCGTTTTCTTTAAGTGGGCACTAAGGGCTATGAACTTTCCCCTTAGGACTGCTTTCAAAGTGTCCCATAAGTTTGAGAATGTTGTTTCTTTATTTTCATTGAATTCAAGGAAGACTTTAATTTCTTTCTTTATTTCTTCTTTGATCCAGGTGTGGGTCAATAGTTGACTGTTCAGTTTCCATGAGTTTGTAGGCTTTCTGGGGGTAGCATTGTTGTTGAATTCTAACTTTAGTCCATGGTGATCTGATAAGACACAGGTGGTTATGGATATTTTTTTGTAACTGTGGAAGTTTGCTTTGTTACCGAGGATGTGGTCAATTTTCGAGAAGGTTCCATGAGCTGCAGAGAAGAAGGTATATTCTTTACTATTTGGGTGGAATGTTCTATAGATGTCTGTTAAGTCCATTTGATTCAATACCTCCATTAATTCTCTTATTTCTCTGTTAGGTTTCTGTCTGATTGACCTGTCCATTGGTGAAAGAGGAGTGTTGAAATCTCCTACTATTAGTGTGTGCGGTTTGATGGCAGCCTTGAGTTTTAGTAATGATTCTTTTACATATGTGGGTGCTTTTATATTAGGGGCATAGATATTCAGGATTGAGACTTCATCCTGATCAATTGTTCCTGTTACGAGTATAAAATGTCCTTCTCCATCTCTTCTGGTTGATTTAAGTTTGAAGTCAACTTTGTTAGAAATTAGTATGGCCACACCTGCTTGTTTCTTAGGTCCATTTGCTTGATAAACCATTTCCCATCCCTTTACTCTAAGTAGGTGCCTGTCTTTGTGGTTGAGGTGTGTTTCTTGTAAACAGCAGAATGTTGGATCCTGTTTGTGTACCCAATCTCTTAGCCTGTGCCTTTTTATAGGTGAGTTGAGTCCATTGACATTAAGGGATATTAATGACCAGTGGTTGTTAACTCCAGTCACTTTTTTAGTCATAGAGATTGTGTGTTTGCCTTCTTTTAGTTGCGCTGGTGAAGGGTGTCTAGATGTTTGAGTTATTGTGGTCATTGTTGTTCTCCTTGGTTTTTGATTTTCCTTCTATTACTTTCTGTAAGGCTGGATTTGTGGCTACGTATTGTTTAAATTTGTTTTTATCCTGGAAGATTTTGTTTTCTCCATTTATAGTGAACGAAATCTTGGCTGGGTATAGTAGTCTGGGCTTGCATCCATGTTCTCTTAGCTTCTGCAGTACATCTATCCAGGACCTTCTGGCTTTCATGGTTTCCATAGAGTAGTCAGGTGTAAATCTGATAGGTTTACCTTTATAAGTAACTTGACCTTTTTCCTTTGCAGCTCTTAATATTCTTTCTTTATTCTGTATGTTTTGTGTTCTGATTATTATATGGCGAGGAGATGTTTTTTTTTTGGTCCAGTCTATTCGGTGTTCTGTATGCTTCTTGAACCTTCAAAGGAATATATTTCTTTAGGCTGGGAAAGTTTTCTTCTATAATTTTATTAAATATATTTTCTGAACCATTGAGGTGTACTTCTCCTTCTTCTATCCCAATTATTCTTAGGTTTGGTCTTTTTATTGTGTCCCATATTTCGTGAATGTTTTGTGATGAGAATTTGTTGGTTTTGCTGTTTTCTTTGATTAGTGTGTTAATTTTCTCTATGGTATCTTCAGTGTCTGACATTCTTTCTTCTATCTCTTGTAATCTGTTGGCAGTACTTGTCTCTGTAGTTCCTGTTCGTTTACCCAGATTTTCCATCTCCAACCTTCCCTTGGTTTGTGTTTTCTTCATTACTTCCATTTCATTCTTCAGGTCTTGAACCACTTCCCTTACCTGTTTGATTGCTTTTTCTTGCTTCTCTTGGTTTTCTTGGGTATCTTTGAGCGATTTATTCATTTCCTCTACCTTTTTGTTTGTAATCTCTAATTGTTTATGGCAGTTTTTCACCTGCTGTTTAAGGTCTTCTATTATTTTCAAATAATTCACTTTTGAGTCGATTTCTTCTAATTCTTTTGGAGTAGGGTGTACAATTCTTCTTGTTTCGGGATCCCTGGTTTCTGGTGATGTCATGTTGCCTTTCAGATTGTGGGAGGAATTCTTGCATTGGCGCCTTCCCATCTCCTCCTTCAAATGAAGCCAAGAGAGGCCTGGTTTCTTGGTCCAGTCTTTGCTGTGACTGAGTCTCTGGATGTATCTCTTCAGTGTAGAGGCAGGGACTGTCCTGCTGAGCTTGAACTCCTCAGTACCCAAACATGGACGACCATCCAGATGGAACTCCTCAGCACCACTCTGGGTGGGTTGTGGATGCAAGCCCAATGTCTCTCCTGGTGCCCGGAGTGGTTCTCCTTGCCCAGCGATGTCACTCCTGGTACCCGGATCTGATCTCCCTGCTGCTTGGGTGTCTCCCGAACAAAGGGCCGACCTTGCTGCCGCAGGCAGGCCACCTAGACAAAGGAGCTACTACCCTCCTGGGTGCCCTCCCAATTCGGACCCTGTCCCAGCCCCAAACAGGCTGAGCTGGGAGATGTTGTGTCGAGGCCTGCTCTTTCTGAATGTAAACAGAGGAACAGTGGATCTGGGTCAGTGGGAATTTTGGGGACTAGGGAGTTTAGACAGGGTTGAAGCTGTGGTCAGATTGTACTGTATGAGAGAAGAATAAAGAGAATAAACAAAAAGAAATGAAAATGCTTTGAATCTAACTTCATAATCTTCATAATCTTAACAGCCCAAATGTTGTTCAAATATCCAAAGTTTCTTCTGAGACTCAAAACAAAATATTGTCTTGTGACATCTTTTAAAATCAACAAGCAAAGTAAACTTTTCAGACATAAAATCACACAGGATATAATCCATTTAGAAAAAGAGGAATATATCTGTCTGTATTCCAGTCCTGAATTCAGGCAGACATCCCTTACTGACATTCAGACCACACCAGGCAAAAAAACAAGTAGGCCACCATTTCATAAAACTTCTTCATTCCTTTAAATTCCACAGTCACAATCCCAAACAACTCTCTAGCCATCTCCCCTGAGACATATCCCCGCCCCTCAAGAACAGGCCAGGCCAGCAAGAAGAACAGGTAGTTGAACTCAGGCAAAGACTCCCTGATAAAGCAGAGTTGACACCAGCCATTATTAATCCAGGCAGCCTGTCCACCACTGGTTCTCCTCCACTCTTTGAATACCTCCTCCAAACATTATCCCCATCCCACCTGCCTTCTTGTCACTGTGTCCTAGCCTCCAAAATAGGTGGAGATGTTCTGTTTGAACAAGACACACCAGCTGTCACAAGTCCATGTAGGCCACTGGTGCACTGACATGTCCACTCCCAAAGTCCCTCACACCATGCAGTCCCCAATCCAGCACCCCCCTTCATGTAATCTTAGCCACCAACTTGCACAAAAGACTTCCTGGCAGAAGAGAGACCACATCTGTCAACTGATTTCTAGCCCCAAACATGGTTGTGAAGGACCTCTGTTGAACCATAGACCACACAGACCAGAAGAACAGACAGCAAATAGAAACCAAAGAATAAAACACACTTTCAATATAGACTGAATGAGCATGGGATCACACTGGACTCTCTGAAGGTGGCTCACAATTGAGACAGACTGAGAAGCCAACGATAATGGCACTGGGATTTGTCTCTACTGCATGTACTGGCTCTTTGGGATCCTATTCTATTTGAATGCATACCTTCCTAAGGCTGGATATAGGGGGAGGGCCTTGGACTTTCCACAGGAAAGCATACCCTGCCCTCCCATAGGACTGGAGAGGGAGGGGGTGGTGTGAGTAGAGGAGCAGCAGGACGGAAGTGGGAGGAGGGGAGGAAGTGGAAATTTTGAATGGTATTATTTATAAAGTAATAAAAATTTATTAGAAAAAAAATTCCTGCCTCTGAAAAGAGTCTGCCAGTTACTCTAGGTTTTAGCCAAATTTGGTTGCTCCAATGTTACAAATAAGACTTTGGGTGATTGCCCAGGTAGCCAGTTGTCTCTGTCATTTGTTGCACATTTTAGAAGTTGCTTGATTGCATTTCCTGCTTATTGAAGAAATATTATTTCCTTTCTTGGGTCTTCAATGGGGTTGAAGACTAGATAGCTATAGTCACTTTCCTCACAGCTGACTTTACTGAGTCAAGCAGGATTGAAAACACCTGCACAGGACAGTTACCTAACTGGAAACTCAATACTCACTGACTCAAGCACTTTTTAAAACAATTTATTTTAAAAACAGTAAGATATACCTCAGGTATATTGACTTTGAAAAAGATTAGGTTGTTTCATTGTAGATTCAATGCCACTAATAATAGACCAATTACTTTCAATGCCACAATCAGGTTCTTTGTCATACTGGTGACTCCAGCAGCTGATTTCCTACCATTTCCCCTGCAGTGCACTCAATAAACTATTCTTTCTACTCTGGTCTGAAGGCAGAAACCATGTTCCACATGCAAATCCTTCTCCTGTGAATGTAATGGATAGTCGACTACATGACTCAAGTGTGAGTGGGGAATTTTAAAAGTCTGAGGTTGCCGTCATTTAATTTAAGAATTTTGGAGGTGTAATCAAAAGGATAGCAAGGTCATTGACTAGAAAGCCAGAGACTGGGATAAAGGTCACCTATGCCAATATAGGAGAGCTTGTCTCAGAAATATTTTTCTAAAAGGCTGGGAGTGCAGCTGTTCAAGAGCAGTCTTTCCAGGGAGATATCATTCCATTCACTTGAGAGATTAATAAATAAAGCGCTTTGTAATGATAGCATGCACCCCTCTCTGGTAAATGCTCAAAGAGGAGAGAGACGAGAACAAACACTACGTTCCACATGTGCTGCCATCCTTAACTTTCTCTTAGGTTCAGACTCTTGCTTACACTCAGAAGAATTTAAATAATGACAGGAAATTGTCTAGACAGTCAGGCAAATGAGAGACTTAAAAAGCAAAGATATTACCCTAATTATTACATAAGTATACCAGAGACCTGAAATAGCAGTTCATACTTTAGTGATATGGCCTGAGGTAGAGGTGCCAGAAGGTGAGAAAGATAGAAAAAGTAGAAAAAAGAAAAGATAAAAGCCGAGGTCTTATGATATGTCTTATTCCAAGTAAGCTTCTTAAGAGGAATAGCTTCTTGTACATTACTTCCAGAAGAAAATGGAAGTCAGCAGAAATTACCATACAATTGGACAAACTCAGGAGACAGTTAATCAAGTACCACAGCACAAAGGGATCACAGGATATCTCTAGAATATTATGGACTAAGCCCACAGTGGCCTTGGGACTAATAACTGTAGCCCTAGTGATGTAAAGAGTAGTGTTCTCAGGATCTGAAGACCCTGCTCACAAGAACACAGGCTCCAGACCATTACCACCTCTCCCTAGCACATTCTTGCTTCCAATATAGGAGATGTGTCTTATTCTGCATAGCTCAGGAACTTAGGAAAAACTACTAATACCTACATACTAGGCTGTTCCTGGCTCTACCAAAAAGTCCCTGGGATTGAGAAGGAGCTATGTTCCATCTCCATGAGGGAGAACTTAAATGAAAAGTGTTGCTTGATCAGCCCAGTCCTCTGCACAACAGTGTTTTCCTTTTCAAACAGCTGAAACCTGCTCTCATCATGTGATTTGGCAGAATATTAATGTTCCATAGGAGAAAACTGGGTATTTATGGCAGACCATGCCCTCAAGTTCATTGTGACCCTATAATGGCCCCTTGATCAGCTTGTGAGAGGCCTGTTCTTTGATAGGGGAATAGGCCATGTGGCTGTAAATCAGAGTGTCTACTGTGTCCTGGATTAGAGCTAAATGTTTGGGCAATCCAAGAGAACAAATACTTCTCCTAGCATCCTAATCTCTAGCAGGCCTAGTTAGCAGACGACTTATCTTTGGGTAAGTTAGAGGCAGCTCTCCCTCAGCTAAACATCTCCTAAGCATTGGTGAAGCCTTTATATAAACAATTCTACTCTTCTGCATCAAGGTTAGTAGTGAAGTGGGAACGAACGCAAGAATGCCATTTACAAACTCCACAAAATTAACTCCAAATGGATCTTACTACTAAGTGTTAAACACAAAACGCCAAACTTCTGGGAGAACCTAGAAAAACTCTCCAACAGCTTGGCCTCCATATGCATCAAAATCACGTTGATATTGAATACAAAGAAGTTTCTACACACAACTCCCTCCTCGAAATGCTTTTCCCAGATGCAGCCCACAGAGGAATTTTTTCAAGACCAGAAACTGTGCCTGGGGAGTTGCGAGTACCACATGGGACCTACGAGAACACTGACTGTAGGCTTAGGCTCCCAACCAGCCTCTGCGAGCATCTGCAACACTGTCTCACATAGCTCACCATCTTCTCCTCCCCATCTTGGGACAGCAGCCCCTTACTCACCATGTCGTGGTGAAAGACCCCTGCTAATAGCTTGCAGCCTACAGCAATAGTAACGCCATTTTAAGCAAGGCTTGTACTTGTTACAGAGTTCAACTTAAGGCTAACTTCCCCCAACTCGATAGAACATAGGGCCCCTGGGGTTTGCCCACAGCAGTCTGACCACAACGGTTTGGCCATAACGGTTGGGCCATAACTGTGGTCGGACAGATGGCCCAAAGGGGGAACCAAAGGTTCCTGGAAAAACACTTTGTCAACAATTATCTGATGTACACCCATCTCTAGGGAACATGGTGAAACATGCCCCCTAGTTCAACCTGGTACCACCCTGGCTACATTTAGATCACCCAATGAGAACCCTGTAACTATGCTTCTCGCTTTTGTAAGCTGCGCCTTTGCTCCCTAACCTATAAAAAGACTGTTCTTCCCTCCTGTGGGCGTGCAAGACCTTCGAGACACTTGTCGCCCCAGGTACCTGTGTATTTGAATAAACCTCTTGCTGTTTGCATCCGCGTAAGTGGTCTCGTTGCTCCTTGGGAAGGGTCTCCTCAGAGGGAAGACACTCCGTCTGAGGGTCTTTCAGTGGCTTCCATGTTCACCCATGCTTTCCTCCAAGTTCCCTGCCATATCACTCACAGCACAGCACACAATCCACTGAGGCCTGCTCTGCTTTAAAATCAAGCCTGTAAAATGGCGCCAGGAAGTCCCACCGGACTTTTGACTGACAGGTCAGCTTGGAGGCTGTGATTGGCTATTGAGACTTGAGTGACAAGAACACCTCTCTCAGGGTTACAGTGTATTTAAAGGCACAGCACAGCAGTTCTTGGTTCTGGCTCCCATACTGGATCCAGAATTTATGGACCTGCGGAAATATGAATTTCAATATCATTTAATCTGTCTGCAGTAGATGCTCCAGCTCTCTTCCTGCAGTCCATATGCACATGGTCTTCTTCCTCTTGAACACAATGTGCCTGGCTTGCACAGCCCAGTACACAATATGGAGTGGAGTGATTCTCCTGTTCAACAGATGGAAGGTTGCCCTGAATATTACAAAGTTACATATTTAGGACACAAAAGATGAAGTTTATTCTATGGTTTCAGGCTGACATCAGGAGAACTAAGGGTAATTTTTGTCTGGTTGTCACAGATACTTCTGACAACCATGAGAGCAATTCAGGAACCACATCACCAACAAGAAAATATATTTTCTCCTGAAAGAAAACTAGTTGATACATCCAGGATTTTAATCCTGAATTTGAGGTCCAAATCTTTTTTTTTTTTTTTTTTTTTTTTTTGGTTTTTCGAGACAGGGTTTCTCTGTGGCTTTGGAGCCTGTCCTGGAACTAGCTCTTGTAGACCAGGCTGGTCTTGAACTCACAGAGATCTGCCTGCCTCTGCCTCCCGAGTGCTGGGATTAAAGGCGTGCGCCACCACCGCCTGGCTTTGAGGTCCAAATCTTGAGAAAAGAATAATAATAATAATAATAAGTGTTGTCTCATGGTAGTTGAATACCTAGAGAGACCAAGGCTAGAAGAATGCCTTTATGGGCAGTATGATGAGTCTGCACATCTTCCTCAGTGAGCAGGTGAAAAAAATCCTTATTCAGGGTTCTTTACTTGAACAGGACTGCTAGAATGAAATTCTTCATATATGTAGAAGGTGGATTTATCAGAATGTCTCACGGGTTGTGGTCCAGCTATTCCAACAATGGCTACCTACTAATAGAAAGCTGAATGAAAATCCATGAACTAGATGTCTCAGCAGATTTGCAGTTTACATGAGAATTCCAAAGATGAAGGCTCTAAATCTATTAAAGGAATAAACTTCCTAGCCAGATATGGAGCAAGCAGAGAAAGAGAGAGAGGGAGAAAGTGAGAGAGAGAGAGAGAGAGAGAGAGAGAGAGAGAGAGACTGAGTTATGGCAGACAAATAGAGACAGTGCTTTTTTCTTCAATATTCCTATTAAGTAAACTGCACCAGAATGGGGGATCCAGATAATAAATAGGGATTTTTGTTTGATTGATTTTCTTGATTTTTTTTTTGTGACATTGTTATACTGTGTTGACCTGGATCACATTCTCTAGACCAGGCTGGTCACAAACTCAGAAAATTCAACTACTTCATTTTCCCAAGTGCTGGGATTAAAGATCCTCACCACCAAGAATTGTTGAAGGTGGATGCTTTCACCTCAAAAGATTCTGATAGGGGCTGGAGAGGTGGCTCAGAGGTTAAGAGCATTGCCTGCTCTTCCAAAGGTCCTGAGTTCAATTCCCAGCAACCACTTGGTGGCTCACAACCATCTTTAATGAGGTCTGGTGCCCTCTTCTGGCCTGCAGGCATACACGCAGACAGAATATTGTATACATAATAAATAAGTAAATATTTAAAAAAAAAGATTCTGATAAAGGTGAGTTTTCCCATTTCAAAACCTTAAATAAGAAAATCCCCTATAGGTGTACCCAGCTTTTTGTTTTCATTTTTGTTTGTTTGTTTTTGTTTTTTCGAGACAGGTTTTCTCTGTGGTTTAGGAGCCTGTCCTGGAACTAGCTCTTGTAGACCAGGCTGGTCTCGAACTCAGAGATCTGCCTGCCTCTGCCTCCCAAGTGCTGGGATTAAAGGCATGTGCCACCATCACCAGGCTTTTGAGTCTTAATTAATTCCAGAGGTAGACAGATTGACTACCTAGAACAGACTTCACAGCAGGCAAAACTGAAGATATGAGGCAGCTTACTTACCTCAGCTGACAAGGAGAACATGGGTATTATTTCCAAAGCACAGCTGTTCCTAAAGAAGGAAAGCATGGAGATTTTACTTATAGAGTCTGGACATGGGGGCTGGAGAGATGGCTCAGTGGTTAAGAGCATTGCCTGCTTTTCCAAAGGTCCTGAGTTCAATTCCCAGCAACCACATGGTGGCTCACAACCATCAGTAGTGAGGCTTGGTGCCCTCTTCTGGACTGCAGAAAGAATAGTGTATATATAATAAACAAATAAATATAAAAAAAAAGAATCTGGACATGTTCCTGTGGAATTATGCCTAATTCCTAAGCATAGTCAGTCAAGAAATCCACTTCTAAACATGATAAAAATGTAAAAAGAGAGATATTTAGGGGCATTCTTATCTAAAACTCATGCAGGAACCTATGCAAAGTTTTAAAAAATGAAAAGAGATTTCCTGGCAAGTTTATCTTACACTAAAACTTCTTAGTTGAGAATCAAATAAAAGAGACTGTGAAGCAGAATGCTTGGATCCCTTTTGTTATGTTTGATAACATAATTGTGATGTTAGATCTAAAAGTTAAATGTGGCAACGACACAATTCCCCATATCCAAAGGACAGAGAACACAAACATAGATAACATCAAGGAAGAGTCACCTATCACTAATCTGTTATTAGAGGAATGGCTCTAGTGATCTACTTGAACCTGAGCACCAGCTGCTTTAGTCTCTGAGCAAATTGGCTCAGAAGAAGGTCATAGCTGCTTCCATGGAAGACCAGAATTAGTTTATTTAACTAACCCTGCCTGCTTCTTGTCTCAGGGTTGTGCCATTACTCTAGAGAATTTGACTCTTTATTTTTTCTAAACTTTTTTGAAAATTATAGTTATATATATATATATATATATATATATATATGTGTGTGTGTGTGTGTGTGTGTGTGTGTGTGTGTGTGTATTGTTTGAATATGTATGTGCACAGTAATTACAGAGGTCAGAAGAAGGGACAATAATCCAGAGACTACAGTTATGCCAAGTCTTACCTACCATGTAGGGTATGGAATGAAACTTCAGTCTTCTGTAACAGTACCCAGTACTCTTAATTGCTGAGCCATCTCTCAAGACCCACCTCTTTCATTTAAAATTTATCTCTATACATTATTAATTAAAAGACATAACATCATTTTCCTCTATTTGGTCTTCCTCCATCTCTTCCCAAATATTTCCCTTGTAGTGTTTTACTTGTTAAGTATGTGTGAACAAATACGCTGAAATATCAGATTACAATCTGATGAGTTTGTATTATTAGTTTTAGTTTTATGGCTTAGGGACTGACAATACTGTATTTGGTAAACAATTAGGAACTTAACTCCCTACTGGTGGTTTATTCACATGGAGGGGAGTTAAGCTGTTTTAAATCAGTATCAGGGGTCTGACTGTGATTAGGCTGTCTTGGACAGGAAACAATGAAGAGAAAACTTGGGGTGGAAAATACCTTAGTAGTTAAGTGTACTGAAGATTCTTCCAGAGTAACCAGGTTTCATTTCTAGTACATACTGAAGCTTAGTACTCTCTGTATCTCCAGTACCATCTCCTGGCCTCTTAGACACCATACATGAATGGAACACAAAGACATGTATACTGGAAAAACTCCAATACATATGAAATAATGATCACAATTAGTTTGTAAAAGTAACCACAATAAATACATAAGACAAATGATATACACCATAAAAACTATTTCTCCATCATTCTTTAAGTACCAGTACTCCAGACAGAGTGAAAAGAATATCATTGTGAGTTTCAAACTTTGTGCTACATAGTCTACATAGACATAAACACACACACACACACAGAGTGAGAAAAAAAGAACAAAACTGAATAAAATTTCAGAAAAGCAGAATTAGAATATTGGGGCAATATAATACTTTTTAAAATCATTTTATGTGTGAGATGGGGAATAATTAATGTTAGGCTGAGGTAGGAGATTTGAGATATTAAAAGGTGGGCAGCATCGGAAACTGAGAGATGTATCTTCTACTAGTGCCACCTGTAGGGAAAGAACTTGGGAAAAGGGTAAGGTTTGTAAGTCTTTGTAAATTAAGAAATGGGATGGATTGTGGTGGGAGAAGGCAGTGGTTGGTGACCCAGAAGTTAGTTACTTTGATGCATGAATAAGAAGCTCAGTGGCCACTAAAGCACACATACAGGGTGCCCAGCCCTGTGTAATGAGATCCAGCTTCTTTGACAGGTATACTACAGGTGAAAAGGAAGGTCCCAACTGATGTCCTAGGACACCAAGGACATATCCCTCCTTCTCTGTTACATAGAAGGAGAATGGACAAGTTAAATCTGGGAGATGAAGAGCTGGGGCCTGGATAAGAGCTTGGCGGAGTCTCTGAAAGGTTTAGTAATGGGATGGAGAAGGAGCTCATGCAGAGATTCAAAAGGCCTTCAAAAGGAAGCTGGAAAACTCCCACACCAGCAAAGTTATAGGTCTTGTCTTAAAGGCTGGAACACAGTAAAAATCCATGGAGACCAGGGAAAAAACAGGCTGTCTCAGACTCTGTGAGACCTGCAGGCTGCTTTGGAGCAGTCTGTGTCAGGACAATGCCCAAGGGCCTCTTGCAGGGAGAGCTGGAAGTCAAAGCACACAACTGTGGAGAGGAAACTGCCTGGCCAGAGCAAGAGCAAACACTAACACCTCAAATGATTATAAAACTGGTGGAATAAATATATCTTAATAGAAGAATATGAAGTGACAGAATCTTAGAGAAGAAACTCTCTCTCTTAGGTGCATACTTGAAATTTTGGGAGAGGAAAGAAAGGCAATCCAGGCTACGGAGACAGGGAAAGTATCTCTCCCCTGTAAAAAAAAAAATTACAGAGATGAGAAAATAAACTGTAGATAAATGATACATATTTGAGTTTATATTTACCTGTGATGATGTTGGAGAATCTAAACTGACCACTTGAAGCTCATAAAAACCTTTCTTAAATTTGGGTATGTTGTGTGGTCATTTTCATTGAATTTTAAAAAAATCTTTAATTTCTTAATTTATTTTTTCCTTGACTCATTGATTAATCAGTTGACCATTGTTTAATTTCCATATGTTTATGGACTTTCTGTAATTAGTGTTGCTGTTGAATTTTAATATAATTCATGGTGATCCAATAAGATACCTGGGGTTATTCCAATTTCTTTATATGTTGAGGTATGCTTTGTCAATTTTTGAGAAGGATCCATGAGGTGCTGAGAAGAAGGTATATTCTATTATGTTTGGATAGAAGGATCTATAGATGTTTGTTAAGTCCATTTAAGTCATAACATCTCTTAGTTCCCTTATTTCTCTGGTCATTTCTGTCTGAGAGACCTGTCCAGTGGTGTGATTAGGTGTTAAAGTATCTCACTATTAGTGTGTGGGGTTTATTTGTGATTTAAGCTTTAGTAGTGTTTCTTTTATTTATGATGGTGCCTTTGTATTTGGAGCATAGATGTTCGGTATTGAGATTTCCTCTTGATGTATTTTTCCTCTGAGCAGTATAAAATGTCATTTTTTGTCCCTTTTGATTGATTTTAGTTTGAAGTCTATTTTGTTAGATATACCAGCATGTTTCTTAGGTCCACTTGATTGAAAAATTTTTCCCAACCCTTTTCTCTGAGGCAATATCAGTCTTTGAGGTTGAGGTGTGCTTCTTATATGCAGTGAAGGATGTATTCCATTTTCATATCCAATCTGTGAACCTGTGTCTTTTATAGATAAGTTGAGTCCATTTATATTAAGGGTTTTAATGACCAGTGATTGATTATGGGACATAATGAAAGCAGTGTTAAGAAGAAAGTTCATAGCTCTAACGGACTTCAAAAGGAAGCTGAATGGGGCTGGAGAGATGGCTCAGTGGTTAAGAGCATTACCTGCTCTTCCAAAGGTTCTGAGTTCAATTCCCAGCAACGACATGGTGGCTCACAAACACCTGTAATGAGGTCTGGTGCCCTCTTCTGGCCTGCAGACATACACACAGACAGAATATTGTATACATAATAAATAAATAAATTTAAAAAAGGAAGCTGGAAAACTCCCACACTAGTGAGTTAACAGAACAGCTGAAAATTAACCAAAAGACAAAGAGAGATTATTCAAATTAGCAAAATCAAAAATTAAAAGGGAGGCATAACAACAGCCATGAAAGAAATTCAAAGAATCATTAGGCCATATTACAAAAATTTGTACTCCACAAATTTTTGAAAAATTAAAGAAAATGGACAATTTTCTGGATAAATATAACTTACCAAAATTAAATCATGACCAGAGCCAGGCAGTGGTGGTGCACGCCTTTAATCCCAGCACTTGGGAGGCAGAGGCAGGTGGCTCTCTGTGAGTTTGAGACCAGACTGGTCTATAAGAGCTAGTTCCAGGACAGGCTCCAAAACCACAGAGAAACCCTGTCTCCAAAAACCAAATAAATAAATCATGACCAGATAAGCAAATTAAATAGATTATAACTGCTAAAGAAATAGAAATGGTCATCAAAAGTCTCCCAACTAAAAAAGCGCAGGGCAAGATTATTTTAGTACACAATTCTATAAGATATTCAATGTAGAACTAATACCAAAATCCCTCAAACTGTTCCACACAATGGAAATAGAAGGAACATCACCAAATACTTTTTATGAGACTACAATTACCCTGACACCCTAACAACATAAAGACATTACTAACAAAGAGAATTACACACTAAATTCACTCATGAATATTGATGCAAATTTATTCAACAAAATACCGGCAAACCGAATCCAAGAACATATGAGAAAAACCATCAACCATGATCAAGTCAGCTTCAACCCAGAGATGCAGGGATGGTTCAACATATGAAAATCTGTCAATGTAATCCACCATATAAACAAACTGAGGAAAAAAAAACCCACATGATGATTTCATTAGATGCTGAAAAAGCCATTGACAAAATACAACATTCTTTCATGATAAAGGTCTTGGAGAAAGCAGGGATAAAGTAACATCTAAACATAATAACTGCAATATACAGCAAGCCAACAGCCAAAATCAAACTAAATGGAGAGAAATTCCCAGTGATTCCATTGTAATCAGGAGCAAGACAAGGTTGTCCACTCTCTCCATATCTATTCAATATAGTACACGAGGTTCTAGCTTGAGCAATAGCCAACAAAAGGAGATCAAAGGGATACAAATCAGAAAAGAAGAAGCCAAATTCTCATTATTTCCTGATGATATGATAGTTTGCAAAAGCATCCCCAAAAATTCTACCAAGGAATTTTTACAACTCATAAACACCTTCAGTAATGGAGCAAGATACAAGATTACCTTGAAAAAACTCAGTAGTCCTTTTTTTACACAGTTGATAAATGGGCTGAGAAAGAAATCAGAGAAGCATTACCATTTACAACAGGCACAAATAACATAAAATATCTTGGAGAAATGGTAACCAAACAAGTGGAAGTCGTGTATGACAAGAACTTTAAATTTTTGAAGAAAGAAATTGAAAAAGACACCAGAAAATGGAAAAAAAAAAAACTCCCATGCTCTTGTGTAGGTAGAATTAACATAGTGAGCCGGGCGGTGGTGGCGCATGCCTTTAATCCCAGCACTCAGGAGGCAGAGGCAGGCGGATCTCTGTGAGTTTGAGACCAGCCTGGTCTACAAGAGCTAGTTCCAGGACAGGCTCCAAAACCACAGAGAAACCCTGTCTCGAAAAACCAAAAAAAAAAAAAAAAAAAAAAAAGAATTAACATAGTGAAAGTGGCAGTCTTACCAATAGCAGTCTATAGATTCAATGCAATGCTCATCAAAATCCCAGCATTATTTTTACAGACCTCAACAGAACAATCCTCAAATTCATATGGAAAAGCAAAAAATAAAAAAAAACTATAGCCAAAACAATAAAAGAACAATAAAGGAACTTCTAGAGGCATCACAATCCCTGACTTCAAACTCGACTACAGAGTTACAGTACTGAAAACAGCATAGCATTGGCATAAAAACAGACAGTAGGACCAATGGAACCAGATAGAAGACCCAGATATCAATCCACACACTGACAAACACCTGATTTTTGATAAAAAGCAAAAATTATAAAATGGAAAAAAGGAAGCATATTCACCAAACGGTGTCTGCATAACTGGATATCAATATGTAGAAGAATAAAAATAGATTCATAACTATCACCATGCACAAAACTCATGTCCAAATGGATCAAAGACTTCAACTTAAAGCCAGGCACACTGAACCTCATAAAGGAGAAAGTGGGAAGTACACTTGAACTCATTGGCATAGGGGACTACTTCCTAAATATAATCCCAGTAGCAGAGACACTGAGAAAATGAATTAATAAATCAATCTCCTGAAACTGAGAAGGACATTGTCAACAAGGCAAAACAGCAGCCCACAGAATGAAAAATGAAATTCACCAACCCCACATTGCACAGAGAATTGATCTCCAAAATATAAAAAGAACTCAAAAAATTGGTCACCAAAAGAACACATAATCCAATAAAAATGGAGTGCAAATCTAAACAGAGAACTCTTTTTTTTTTTTTTTTGGTTTTCGAGACAGGGTTTCTCTGTGGCTTTGGAGCCTGGAACTAGCTCTGTAGACCAGGCTCGCCTCGAACTCAGAGATCCGCCTGCCTCTGCCTCCCGAGTGCTGGGATTAAAGGCGTGCGCCACCACCGCCCGGCTAAACAGAGAACTCTTAGTAGAGTAATCTAAAATGGCTGAAAGACACTTAAGGAAATGTTCGAGATCTTTAGCTATCATAGAGATGTAAATCAAAACAGCTCTGAGATACCATCTTCTACCTGTAAGATCAAGCCGGGCGGCGGTGGTGCACTTCTTTAATCCCAGCACTCGGGAGGCAGAGGCAGGCGGATCTCTGTGAGTTTGAGACCAGCCTGGCCTACAAGAGCTAGTTCCAGGACAGGCTTCAAAACCAAACAGAAACCCTGTCTCGAAAAACCAAAAAAAAAAAAAAGAAAAGAAAAGATCAAAAACACTGATGACAACTAATGCTGGAGAGGATGTGGGGTAAAGGGAACACTCCTCCACTGTTTGTATGAGTGCAAACTGGTACAGCCCCTTTGGGTATCAGTATGTCAATTTCTCAGATAATTAGAAAACAACCTACCTTAAAACCCAGCAATACCACTTTTTGATATATACCCAAAGGGTGTTCAATCATACCACAAGAACATGTTCTCAATTGTGTTCATAGAAGCATTATTTTTCATAACCAGGACCTGGAAACAACCTAAATGCCCCTTGACTGAAAAATGAATAGGTAAAATGTGGTTCATATTCACAATGGAGTATTACACAGCAAAAAAAATGATAATGACATCTTGAAAATTACAGGCAAAGAGATGGATCTAGAAAACATCATATTGTCTGAGGTAACCCAGACCCAAAAAGACAAATATCATATGTACTCTCTCATAAGTGGCTTTTAGACATATATAAAGAAAAACTATCCTATAACTCACAATTCCAAAGAACTTAAACACAAAGAGGACCCTAAGAGTGAAATACATGCATCTAATCTACACAGGAAGTAGAAAAAGGCAAGAACTTTTGAGTAAATTTGGATCATGGGGACCATGTGAGTGGGTAGAAAGGGAGAAGAAAGGATAGGAGAGGGGTGGAGAAAAATAATAGCTCAATAAAGAAAAGAAAAATTAATAAAAAAGAATCTTTCCTAAGTGGCAAAAAAGTTAGGTCTATCAGATTATTATTATTTGTGTTTTGTATTAAAATCCATGTTGTGGAAGAAACAAAGAGACACATTTTTCAGTGATAATAAGAGTTTGGAATTCCAAAATTAATTTAGGTTAAAAGCAGAAATATCCCCTTTCTTATTCAGAAGGTTGTATGTGTGTAAATTAAGAGATATCTCCATCAAAATCAGAATTTTTTAACTTTTACATTTTAAAAAATATTGAAATGGAATATAGAAAACTAAGCTTGCGTCTAAACAGTACCTAGCTATAGCTTTATAAGGGGCAACAATTATAGATGTTAAATTTTTTTAATTATTTTTAGAAATGGGGAACTTGGAAAATTTACCCTGACTTTTTAACAGATAAAGGTGTTTTTTGACTTTCAAGCATACATAATTAAAATAAATTCTATGGCAGAAACTAAAAATATGCATAGCTTTGCTTATATAAAATTTTTTATAACAATAGTATATTTATAAATACAGTTTTCAATATATGAGATAATATTTTGAAAGATTATTTAAACATGTTAGAATAATTTAGATGGGCCAAACTTGTATTTTTAATTAATAATATTTATAAATTATGTAAACAAAATTTCACTTATAAGTTATATAAAAATTTTAATCAGTTGTAAATTTCCAGTAAAATAGATTGATTTTTAGAGCTTAAAATAATACATATTATGTGTAATGAGCATGAAAACAGATCCCTCTGAATGAGTAAAAAGGTTGAATCTACAGTGTAGGTAAAGTAGGAAATCTATAGTATAAGGATCAGTATAATATAGAAAATTAAGTGAGAAAACTGTGTAAAGTAGAAAATTATTAAGGAGAAATATTAAGAGAACATTTTTCCCCACTTGGAGGCCCCGCCAGATGGGAAGGCTGCATCGAGTAACCTTGGTAACAAAAGTAATCTTGCCGCACAAGAAGGACCCCACCCATGTCTGTCCAGTGGATACCATTAGCCTAGGACACCTGGCTATCAGAAGGATCAGACCTGAGACAGGTTCAAACGGGAATAAAAGGAGAGGCAGAAGCACGGCAGTCATCTCACCATCACGATGGCCTCGTAAGCCAGGTGGCCCCACCTGCTGTCAGTGCTGCTGCAGGTGCTCAGCTGGCTGCTAGTCCTGCTGCAGCTGCTGGGCCTTGTAGGGAGATCCTCTGAATGCCCTGCCTCTGAAGAACACAACATCGCCAGAGCACACAGCCTGCATTATCAAGAGATAAGCTTTGTGGTCAAGCACCTGGTGCGGTCAGGCATCCAGCCTGAAGAAACCCAAAAGTCCTTTTTAGGGCTGAAGAAACCCAATAGTCCTTTTCAGGACTGAAGAATCCTTAGAGAGGATATCAGGCTGTATGATGCTATTTACACACAAGTATGGAACTTCACAAATCTGAGATGAATGCACTAATGACAAGAGAAGAGAACAAATGTATTAATGCACATGTTTAGTGTGTGAAATGTTGAGAGATATTTTATGGATAATTGATAAGTTGAATGGAGGTTGGGAATTGGTTTAATGTAGGATTAATTAATTAATTGTGGTATTCAATTATTTGTGTGTTGCCTATCACGGCCCTCCCATGTGTGCTAAGAGTGTGAACCCCCTTAATGCATTGGATATAGAAGCTATTAATAAAGAATCATTATAAAGACAATTCTCTTGCTTGGTCTGGTTACTCATCGATCTCTGGAAAGAATGGCACTGAGTCCTCATAGCACTACTGGCAAAAGAACCTTGAGCTGAGGAAGTTTACAGAGATTGAAGTGGCTAAACAAAATAGCTCATGACATTATGTTATTTATATTCTTATATACCATGTACAATTTATATGTATCATATATTGTATATTATAAGACTATATTATGTACTTATATATATAATATAATGTTACAATAACTACATAAATCATCCAAACAATTGTTTAGATAATTAATCTTTAGACTGTATCTTTTAATTTCTCTTATGTTAATAGATAATGATTTAAGTAAAGTTTTTCTTTATAGTTTATAAGTTACTTGTCTTATACAGATGGAACTTGTGCTTTATATATGTTAAATTGAGTCTAAAAATTGATAATGAATGTATAGGCCAGACAGCCACGATAATCTAAGCCCGGGCAGAAAGCAAGTTCTTTACTTCCTCCAACCATTATCACCTGGGACTCTGACCATCTATATGTTTAAATGGAATCTATTGTCTCAATAGTTTACTCTGAGACAATCCCTGGCAGGCTGAGATTACATGACCCCCACCCAAGAGCAGACAATTCAAAGGAAATTCCTGGCATTCCAAGCACTGTAAATAGAAATATTTGCCAGCACTTCACCAGGACACCCCTAGACAAATGTCAGCCAATCTGGGGTCCTGAACCTCAGAGACCCCTCACCCCCACCTTTACTCCTATAAAAACCCAATTCTAATTGAGCTCTGGGCTCTCCGGATATTCCAATACGCTGGACATGTGGAGAGACCGAGTTTGCAAACTTGATTAAAATAAAGGCTCAGTGTTCGTTGTTGCCTTTTGTGGGGACACACAGATTTGGGCATAACAATGAATTTATTTAATATAGAAATGAAAATTCTTAATCAGAAATATAATATACATATATATGGAGGTGTTTAATTATGAATCCTTTACAATGTATTATGAGACAATTTAGGCATTATAAACTGAACAAAATAGCTGCTTTATGGATGTAGAATAAGGGGAAAGTGTATTTTAAACTCTTATGGAGATAATAGGAAAAAGGAGAGAAATGCTGAAAGACCTGGATAAATCCAGACCCCACTAGCAGAAAAAAATAGAGCCAAAAATCTAAGCAGGAAGAAAAGAATCAGAAATCTAGGGTTAGCTGGTTCAGTGACTATGTTTCAGGAACTAGCTGAAGATAAAGTGAGATTGTAATCTTTTTTTTTAGACCATTTTCTTTTTTTTTAATTTTTTTTAATTTATTTATTTATTAAAGATTTCTGTCTCTTCCCCACCGCTGCCTCCCATTTCCCTCCCCTTCCCCCAATCAAGTCCCCCTCCCTAGTCAGCCCAAAGAGCAATCAGGGTTCCCTGCCCTGTGGGAAATCCAAGGACCACCCACCTCCATCCAGGTCTAGTAAGGTGAGCATCCAAACTGCCTAGGCTCCCACAAAGCCAGTATGTGCAGTAGGATCAAAAACCCATCGCCATCGAGACCAGCCTGGTCTACAGAGCTAGTTCCAGGACAGGCTCCAAAGCCACAGAGAAACCCTGTCTCGAAAAACCAAAAAAAAAAAAAAAAAAAAAAAAAAACCATCGCCATTGTTCTTGAGTTCGCATAGATTGTAATCTTGAGAATAATCTTGAGAAACAGGGAGTTTTCCCCCTTGTAATTATCATTGGTATTTTGGGAATAGTGTGTTTCAGGAACTAACTGATTATGACCTTGAGAGTGATCTTGAGAGGCAAGGAGGTGTCCCCTCGTAAACAGCACTTGTATTTTTGGAATTTTCTATGACGTCCTCCCTACCCCTTTGGATTACTGGGCTGTGGTTCCTTACCTTAAAAACCCCTTTTCCCGGTTACTCAGGGTCGAACTCTTCCCCTGCGTGGGTTATGAGTCTCATCTCATCATTTAAACCTCATGTGATTGCAGCAAGGACGGTCTCTCGTGAGTTACTTGGGGAGGGGGGTCATGTTATCCTGAGACTTGAGTGAGAGTCTCCCCACACTGGGAGTCTTTCAACGTAAGTGCAGATAGTTAACCAAAAAAAAAAAAAATTCAGTTAAAAAGAGAAAGATAGCCGGGCGGTGGTGGCGCACACCTTTAATCCCAGCACTCGGGAGGCAGTGGCTGGCGGATCTCTGTGAGTTCGAGACCAGCCTGGTCTACAGAGCTAGTTCCAGGACGGGCTCCAAAGCCACAGAGAAACCCTGTCTCGAAAAAACAAAAACAAAAACAAAAAAACAAACAAAAAAAAAAAGAGAGAGAAAGATATTTGGTGGCTGTATTTTGATCTATACCTGTGAGGTAGATGGCACTTAATAAGAAGACAATTACAGAGTTGGAGAAATAGGCCCCTAGAGTTAGAATGAAAATTCTGTAGAGTTAAATGAAGACTGTAGAATTTAAATTTAAAGAAAAAGCAACAGCATGTTTTTTTCTTGATGGCTGGCTGGGAGGGCATGGGAGCATAGGAGAGTGGCAGGTTGTTGATGTCTGAACAAACTGGGAGATGAGTGAAAGAGCAGGGGTTGGGGCAGCAGAGACACAGCTGTGCAGGAGAGTGCAGACAATTAGACAGATGCAGAGAGTTAATAAGCATTATAAAGTAAGATTTATTGAGTTATCTTCAATGTCTCCAACTGAAATTAAAAAAAATCCTGTAGAGTTTTTACAAATCATCAGAGAGAGTATCCTCTATTTAGAATTTGGTCTTGGATTGGCTAAAGGCAACTTTCTGTATGTGGCCACTTATAATATGGAAACTGACTGGAGCAGGATATCCTTATTCAGAAAGAGAGGACAGGATTTAGTGTAGTAACAGGAAGAAAAGTTGTAGGAATAGTTTGTGCAATGTTGAGGAATCATCACATGGGTTTTTTTTTAAATATTTATTTATTTATTATGTATACAATAGTCTGTCTGTGTGTGTCTGCAGACCAGAAGAGGGCAGCAGACCTCATTACAGATGGTTGTGAGCCACCATGTGGTTGCCGGGAATTGAACTCATGACCTTTGGAAGAGCAGGCAATGCTCTTAACCACTGAGCCACCTCTCTAGCCCCATCACATGGGTTTTTAAAGCAGCTAAAATGTCTCTCCACAGAGCCTAATGCTGTGGGCCCCATAGAAAAACTTGCTCTGTCATTAAAACACCAGGGGTAGGCACCTGGGCTGCCTACAAGGCAGTTTTAAAGTTTAAAGCACAAGTTTGACCATTTTGATTTTAGTAGGTTACAGGAAAGAAATATGTTCAGAGTGTACAGGAATCCAAACTGCCAGGCCTTAATCGTAGGTGATAGCATGGCAAAATATTTTAGACTGAAACATGATTAATAAAACTCAGAGAAAGTAATTGGGGTTCAAGCTGAAGGTCAGAAAATAAAGTAGGCAACCACTGGCTCTTACCTCTACCTCAGTCCAAAATGGTGATCTTGCATCCAGAAATTTTAGAATTTATTAGAATACAAATAAAATACCACTATATTTCTGCCTTTTTCTAAAATAAATAGAAGTCTATAACTAATATAAGAACAACTATAACAAGAATTACAATAAGTATTTGTAATATGTACAGTCAATAAATACAAAATCAATGTCGAATCCATTTGCATTTAAAAAAATAGAGAAAATACTTCATATCTGTTCTATCTTGGTAAGTCCAAAATCTTATACATAATTTGTATTCTATCATAACTTGCTTTCTGCATCTGATAAACTATTGCTATAACTATCTAATCTTCAACTCCCTCAGAGACCAAGAAGGAAATAATAATAACTGAGTAAACAGAAAATACAAGGATGTGACTTCCAAAAAATGTGAGTAATGACAAAAACAATTCACTGCCTGAACAGTCACCCAAAGTTCCTTTGAAACATTGGGGGATCCATCTTTGGCCTACAGGCCTTCACAGATGATTCTGTAAAGCAGGATATTCTGAAGGGCTTTTTCTCCTTGTCTTGACCATGGTTGGCAGTCATTTTCTTTTGTGTCCTGCTTGTCCAATTAGGACAGTATGTTATCAGCAGTCGAGACAAGGACATTTTCTTGCCCAGAGGTTTACATTTTGACCCAAAGAGAGTAGATTCCATGTGGTGTTTCTTCACTGTCTATTATTTTCCAAAAAGCACATTGGTGCTGACAGGAGCAGACAGGTTTCATTTTCATAAAAAAGAACAACCTAGGCAATTAAACATTGTAAGTACCATATTCTGTAGATCTTTAAAATGTTTGAAAATGACCTGTCCATCTAAATTATATCTCTGTGTGACCTTGAAAAATACCTAATGTGACTACAAGTTCAATTATGATAGGTGACTAATTATTAAACTGCATTTCCTTATTATCTTAAACAGTTGGTCATAATAATGTTCAAGGACTAGGGATGCATTACATTGGTAAGTACAATACCTTGAAAAAATTAGAAATATATGTGTAGGAGCCAGCCCAGAATAAGCTAAATAGAATGAGACAACCCAAAAGAAGTATCACCTGCCCAAGTAAGAATCAGCCATCGATAAGTTTAATGGAGGCCTGAATCTCACTCAGTAGTGTACCCTGAAGCAATATGTGGTTGCAGGAAGAACCACCGAGATTATCTGAGTACCACCCAAGAGCAGACCATCCAAAGTAAATGCTTAATGTTCCAACCATTATAGACAGGATCACCTGCCAGCACACTCACCAGGACACCCCTAGACAAATGTCATCAAATCAGAGGTCCTGAACCTCAGAAAACCCTCACTCCCACCTTTACTACTATAAAAACCCAACTTTAACTAAGGTTGGGCTCTCCCTTTATTCCAATACGTTGGACATGTGAAGAGACTGAGTTTGTAAACTTGCATAAAATAAAGGCTCTTTGCTTTTACATATGGGACCCAGTCTCCTTGTTGGTTTTGGGGAAACATTGCAGATCTGGGCATTACGTGCATACAGTATATTTTAACAAAATTAATCTCAAATTTCTATAAATATACAAAATTTGTATACAATACAAAAATCCAATCCAATGTAAAACATTTAAAACTAGTAGTTGATTTTTAAATGAGGTTCAATAATCGACCTTTTTTTTTTTTGAGTTGTTGATGTCATCTTCTTTTTTTTTTTTCTGCTAAATCCTTCTTTATTAACACATTTCCTCACACAGATTGCAGTGTAACTTAAAAGCACTGCAACTTTTGAAGTCGGTCCAGCCTCAGCAGGATTTTATGTGTATGTGTATGATGGGGCTAAACCGACAGTAGTAGAGGTTGTCCTAATCACTTTTCTTATTTTTTTTTATTTATCTTTTTTTTAAATTTATTTATTTATTTAAGATTTCTGTCTTTTCCCCACCGCAGCCTCCCATTTCCCTCCCCCTCCCCGAGTCAAGTCCCCCTCCCTCGTCAGCCCAAAGAGCTATCAGGGTTCCCTGCCCTGTGGGAAGTCCATGGACCACCCACCTCCATCCAGGTCCAGTAAGGTGAGCATCCAAACTGCCTAGGCTCCCACAAAGCCAATACGTGCAGTAGGATCAAAAACCCATTGCCTTTGTTCTTGAGATCTCAGTAGTCCTCATTGTCTCTATGTTTTTTCCCCAAGACGGTTTTATCCCAGGCTTTTTCAAACCCAGGTCAGCTGGCCTTGGTGAGTTCCTGGTAGAAAATCCCCATTGTCTCCGTGTGTGGGTGCACCCCTCGCGTTCCTGAGTTCCTTGCTCGTGCTCACTCTCCTTCGTCTCCTGATTTGGACCTTGAGATTACTGTCCGGTGCTCCAATGTGGGTCTCTGTCTCTGTCTCCTTTCATCGCCTGATGAAGGTTGATATTCAGGAGGATACCTTTATGTTTTTCTTTGGGTTCTCCTTCTTATTTAGCTTCTCTAAGATCACGTATTAGAGGCTCAATGTCCTTTGTTTATGTCTAGAAACCAAATATGAGTGAGTACATCCCATGTTCCTCTTTTTGGGTCTGGCTTACCTCACTCAGGATCGTGTTCTCTATTTCCATCCATTTGCCTGCAAACTTCAAGAAGTCCTTGTTTTTTATTGCTGAGTAGTACTCTAATATGTATATATTCCATACTTTCTTCATCCATTCTTCAATTGAAGGGCATCTAGGTTGTTTCCATGTTCTGGCTATTACAAACAGTGCTGCTATGAACATAGTAGAGCGTATACTTTTGTTGTATAATAAGGCCTCTCTTGGGTATATTCCCAAGAGTGGTATGATGTGGGAGTGTCATATATCAATCTGTTGATTTCATTGGTTCAATAAAGAAACTGCCTAGGCCCTGATAGGACAGAAAATTAGGTAGGCGGAGTAGACAGAGAGGATTCTGGGAAAGAGAACCTGAGTCAGAAGGAGTCACCATGATGTTCCCACTGCAGAGAGACGCAGGCTAGAATCTCCCCGGTAAGCACACCATGGGGTGCTACACAGATTATCAGAAATGGGCTAGTCTAGGTGCAAGAGCTAGCCAATAAGAGGCTGGAACTAATGGGCCAGGCAGTGTTTAAAAGAAAACAGTTTCCGTGTAATTATTTCGGGGCTTAAGCTGGGCCATGCGGGCGGCCGGGTATAGGGCACAGCCACGCCGCTCCCTATTACAACAAATTGGCGCCCACGTGCTAATGAACTCCACATAAAACCTGAGAGGGCTTAAAAAAGAGAGAGAGAGAATTTAAGACAGCTTTTTGCTGTTTGTGGGTTGCGTGCCGCAAAGAAATTGTCCTGACTCAGCAGCAGAAAAAAAACTGGCTGTTTTAAAATGCCGGCTTTCTAGGCTGTGCCGCCATTATGATTTCTGTCTGGCTCCGGTGGGAGACAGAGCTGTTGAATGGAGCATTTGGACTAAAGCTCTACGGCTTGCTTGATGTCAATGTGGACTGCTGTATGCCTGAAATTGCGCACAGCTCAGGGGCACCAAATGGCTCTGAGGCAGGAGCGGCTCAGCTCCGCCATGATGAACTGAGCTGGTCTCAAGCAGGAACTACCGTAATTACCTTAATGACAGCGCACTGAAAGGTTTCTACTGGACAGAACACAGGCATTACCGTATTACCCCTACATGGTGCAACTTAAGTTTTTAAGAATTGCTTAACATTTTAAGAAATGCTCCTGGATAGTAAAAAAATTACAGATTCACAATAAAACAGATTCAGACAGACCACTAAATGAGTCACAATGTTGGATAAATGTACGTGGGCTTGAGAGAGAAATATATATATAGAGAGAGAGAAAATAAAGTTAATGCCTTTAAAATTAAAAAGGTAAAGTCTTTAAAGAGACAGAGTACAGATAGTTAAGAGAGTAAAAGAAATAAACAAAAATAAGCCACATAAAAATGAAAAATTCACAGAGAGTCTGGATTATGTACATTGTGTTTTCTTTAAAATTTTTGACTGTAAAGGAGCTAAGTACAAAAAGACATTTCATTATATGGGCTGCCAAATGGAACCAGAATGTATATCATGAGGGTATGATTTCAGAATTTGGGTCTAAGGATATGATGCTTCGGAAAGGGTCTTCTTTTGTTTTCACAGAGGACCAGACCCTATGGATTACATCTATTCCGATTTGGTATGATAGACCACGCCCTCCTGAAAGGTTGCTGTGAACACCCTCAAAAAATTACTTCACTCAACTGCCAACTGAGATGACCCTGACACACAGGTTATACCATGAAAGATCTAATTAACGACGCCCCCATTCAGCAGGAAGCAGTTTGAAGAGAAAAACTGCGCCCATGTTCCCAAAATATTGATTATATATGTTCTTTTACATTTAAAGGGGGAAATGGTATAGGTATGAATAATTTACATTGATATGGATTTTGCTTTAGTGATTTAAATTTAAGGTCAATTTTGTTATATGTATCTGTATTTCTGATCTTGATTAAGGTATTATGATTGTGTAGTTCATTTAAAAATGTAATGTATATAGGTTGTTAATAGATTAGTTAAGTTAGTTAACATGTTAGTTAAGATTTTCTAGATGTGCATAGATATATTTCAGATAGGCATTCTTCATATTTTTCAAAGACTATAGAATATGACATTTAATGTTTTAATAACTTAGGGCTTTTCATGACAATGAGACACATCTGCTCCTGGCAGCACCAATCTACTTTAAGAGGAAGATGGGCATCGAAGAGGATCTTATGGAGTTTGATAGCCATTTGGGCAAGAAACTGCTCTTGCCTGGACTATTGTATAAACTGGACACAGAGAACCCGCAGAGAGAGGACTACTGAACTTGTCTAAAGGTGAGATGATCTTTCGGGGTTCCTAATTCATGAAAGAGTCTGCAAGACATTCTTCAGGACAAGCAGATAGTGACTGCCTTTGAAATTTCCTGCTTTGTGGAATGTCTGCTGAAAACTATGGGCCTGTAGGCCGAAGATGGATGCCCCAACGATACAGAGGAACTTTGGGTGACTGTCCAGGCAGCAAGATGTCTCTGTCATTTCTAGAGTTTGAACGTTGCTGTTAAAGTTAAAGCTTTTCTTTTTTGTTTAAACAGAAAAGGGGAAGTGATATGGGAGTGTCATATATCAATCTGTTGATTTCATTGGTTCAATAAAGAAACTGCCTAGGCCCTGATAGGACAGAAAATTAGGTAGGCGGAGTAGACAGAGAGGATTCTGGGAAAGAGAACCTGAGTCAGAAGGAGTCACCATGATGTTCCCACTGCAGAGAGACGCAGGCTAGAATCTCCCCGGTAAGCACACCATGGGGTGCTACACAGATTATCAGAAATGGGCTAGTCTAGGTGCAAGAGCTAGCCAATAAGAGGCTGGAACTAATGGGCCAGGCAGTGTTTAAAAGAAAACAGTTTCCGTGTAATTATTTCGGGGCTTAAGCTGGGCCATGCGGGCGGCCGGGTATAGGGGCACAACCACGCCGCTCCCTATTACAACAGTGGTATTGCTGGATCCAGGGGTAGGTTGATCCCAAATTTCCTGAGAAACCTCCACACTGCTTTCCAAAGTGGTTGCACAAGTTTGCATTCCCACCAGCAATGGATGATTGTACCCCTTTCTCCACACCCTCTCCAGCAAAGGCTATCATTGGTGTTCTTTATTTTCGCCATTCTGACAGGTGTAAGATGGTATCTTAAAGTTGTCTTGATTTGCATTTCCCTGATCGCTAAGGAAGTTGAGCATGACCTTAGGTGTCTTTTGGCCATTTGAACTTCTTCTGTTGAGAGATCTCTGTTCAGCTCAGTGCCCCATTTTATAAATGGGTTGATTAGCCTTTTACGGTCAAGTTTCTTGAGTTCTTTATATATTTTGGAGATCAGACCTTTGTCAGTTGCGGGGTTGGTGAAGATCTTCTCCCAGTCAGTGGGTTGCCTTTCTGTCTTAGCAACAGTGTCCTTTGCTTTACAGAAGCTTCTCAGTCTCAGTAGGTCCCATTTATTCAATGAGTCCCTTACTGTCAGTGCTGCTGGGGTTATACATAGGAAGTGGTCTCCTGTGCCCACTTGTTGTAGAGTACTTCCCACTTTCTCCTCTATCAGGTTCAGCGTGTTCGGACTGATATTGAGGTCTTTAATCCACTTGGACTTGAGTTTTGTGCATGGTGATAGATATGGATCTATTTTCATTCTTCTACAGATTGACATCCAGTTTTGCCAGCACAATTTGTTGAAGATGCTCTCTTTTTTCCATTGTATACTTTTAGCTCCTTTATCAAAAATCAGGTGTTCATAGGTTTGTGGGTTAAAGTCAGGGTCTTCTATTCGATTCCATTGGTCGACTTCTCTGTTTTTATGCCAATACCAAGCTGTTTTCAATACTGTAGCTCTGTAATAGAGTTTGAAGTCAGGGATGGTAATGCCTCCAGACGATCCTTTATTGTATAAGATTGTTTTGGCTATCCTGGGTTTTTTGTTTTTCCATATAAAGTTGATTATTGTCTTCTCCAGATCTGTGAAGAATTTTGATGGTATTTTAATGGGGATTGCATTGAATCTGTAGATTGCTTTTGGTAGAATTGCCATTTTTACTATGTTGATCCTCCCAATCCAAGAGCAAGGGAGATCCTTCCATTTTCTGGTGTCATCTTCAATTTCTTTCTTCAAAGACTTAAAGTTCTTGTCAAATAGATCTTTCACTTCCTTGGTTAGGGTTACCCCTAGATATTTTATGCTATTTGTGGCTATCGTGAAAGGTGATGCTTCTCTGATTTCCCTCTCTGCTTCCTTATCCTTAGTGTATAGGAAGGCCACTGACTTTTTGGAGTTGATCTTGTATCCTGCCACCTTACTAAAGGCGTTTATCAGATGTAGGAGTTCTTGGATAGAGTTTTTGGGGTCGCTTATGTATACTATCATATCATCTGCAAATAACGAAAGCTTAACTTCTTCCTTTCCAATACGAATCCCCTTGATCCTCTTATGTTGTCTAATTGCAATTGCTAGAACTTCAAGCACTATATTGAAGAGGTATGGAGAGAGTGGACATCCTTGTCTTGTTCCTGATTTTAGTGGGATGGCTTTGAGTTTTTCTCCGTTCAATTTAATGTTAGCTGTCGGCTTGCTGTAAATAGCTTTTATTATATTTAGGTATGACCCTTGTATCCCTAATCTCTCCAAGACCTTTATCATAAAGGGGTGTTGAATTTTGTCGAATGCTTTTTCAGCATCTAATGAATTGATCATATGGTTTTTTTCTTTCAGTTTATTTATATGGTGGATTACATTGATAGATTTGCATATGTTGAACCAGCCCTGCATCTCTGGGATGAAGCCTACTTGATCATAATGGATAATTTTCCTAATGCGTTCTTGGATTCGGTTTGCCAGTATTTTATTGAGAATTTTTGCGTCGATATTCATGAGTGAAATAGGCCTATAATTCTCTTTCTTGGTTGGGTCTTTGTGTGGTTTTGGTATCAGGGTAACTGTGGCTTCGTAAAAGGAATTTGGCAATGACTCTTCTGCTTCTATATTGTGAAATACATTAAGGAGTATAGGTATTAGCTCTTCTTGGAAGTTCTGGTAGAATTCTGCATTGAAACCATCTGGTCCTGGGCTTTTTTTGGTAGGGAGATTTTTGATAACAGTTTCTAGTTCTTCGCGACTAACCGGTCTATTTAGATCGTTCACCTGGTCTTGGTTTAGCTTTGGTATGTGGTACTTATCTAAAAATCTGTCCATTTCTTTTGCATTTTCCAGTTTTGTGGCATACAGGCTTTTGTAGTAAGATCTAATGATTCTCTGAATTTCCTCTGTGTCTGTGGTTATGTCCCCCTTTTCATTGCTGATCTTATTTATTTGCGTGTTCTCTCTCTGTTGTTTAATTAGTTTGGATAGGGGTTTGTCGATCTTGTTGATTTTCTCAAAGAACCAACTTTTTGTTTCATTGATTCTTTGGACTGTTTTCTGTGTTTCTATTTTGTTGATTTCTGCCCTCAGTTTGATTATTTCCAGTCTTCTACTCCTCCTGGGCGCATCTGCTTCTTTCTTTTCTAGAGCTTTCAGGTGTGCTGTTAAGTCCTCAATGTATGCTTTCTCTGTTTTCTTTAAGTGGGCACTTAGTGCTATGAACTTTCCTCTTAGCACTGCTTTCAACGTGTCCCATAGGTTTGAGTATGTTGTCTCTTTATTTTCATTAAATTCAAGGAAGACTTTAATTTCTTTCTTAATTTCTTCCTTGACCCATGTGTGGTTCAGTAGTTGACTGTTCAGTTTCCATGAGTTTGTCGGCTTTCTGGGGGTAGCATTGTTATTGCCTTCTAGCTTCAGTCCGTGGTGATCTGATAAGACACATAATCGACCTTTTAACTTATATCTATGTCCTCCCTTTTTCAGAGTAGATTCAATAATCTACCGTTTTACAGTCTCATATCTATAAAATACATAATCTGTTGGATAACCAAAAATCAACAACACCATCTCTTGGGAATGTGGGTGTCATATTCTTCTTAAATTTCCTGCTGTCTGATGGCAATGATATTTTTAGGGAATCCTGAAAGAAAAAAATGGTTTAATTGCTAAGTCATGGGATAGGCAGCTATATCATTTTTTTTTGCAGTCTATGTATAATGAATATGGCTTATCTCAAGTCCTGGCTAGAGTAGTTTGTGAGGCTGGATCATCTCAGCTAGACACCTCTGCTGTGCACATCTAGAGAGATCCAACCTCAGTCTGCCCTGAGGATAGAACATCTACCCCAGGATCCTAGTTCTGAAATAAGAGACTTCTGTTAGAGACTGACCTGACTTTCATATAAGATAAGATGCACAGGTGAGCAAACTTGATTAGCTGTGAATTATGCGCAATGAATTCCATATTTTCCTTTCGGAACTAATGTCCCAGAAAATTTATGAAGTTGCTCTCAACCATGAGAAAATTCTAGTAGTGGTTGGTGAAGCTTAGTTTCCTTCCTAAGAGCTGATTTCTCTCTGGATAGGAGATCTGGTAACTGATTCCTCTAAGGGGTGTCTTTTGCACACACACACACACACACACACACACACACACAACTAAGGGTAAGAAATGGAGGTATATTGAATTTAGCAGCTTCTATGAAACCTCCTGCTTTGCTGTATGCCACTCCATAGGTGTCAAGGACAAGACTCAACGAAAATATCTCTAGCCAGGGAAAGGGCGTGGGGATTAGAAATATAGTAAAGAGCCGGGCGGTGGCGGCACACTCCTTTAATCCCAGCACTTGGGAGGCAGAGGCAGGCGGATCTCTGTGAGTTTGAGACCAGCCTGGTCTACAAGAGCTAGTTCCAGGACAGGCTTCAAAACCAAACAGAAACCCTGTCTTGAAAAAAAAAAAAGAAATATAGTAAAGAGTATGAAGAGGGGAATGAAAATAATAAAATGGAGAAACATATAGGGTAATATCAGGAGGGAATTTTTGTGAGCACTGAAAATTCATCCGCATTTAATTTCCAACTGCTTAAAATACCGTTGATCCCAAAAGAATGGTCCCCAATGAAAGTGGGACTAATTGGTGAACCCCAAATGCACAGAAGTGTGGCCAGGCTAACACGGGAGTATGTGAGGAATCCCACAAGAAAATTGCACCACAAGTGGAAAGGTAAAGACTGAGCACTCAGAAATAGTTTTTTTTTTTTTTTTTGGTTTTTCGAGACAGGGTTTCTCTGTGGTTTTGGAGCCTGCCCTGGAACTAGCTCTTGTAGACCAGGCTGGTCTCGAACTCACAAAGATCCACCTGCCTCTGCCTCCCGAGTGCTGGGATTAAAGGCGTGCGCCACCACCGCCCGGCTCAGAAATAAATAGTAGACATAAAAAAGGAAAAAGAAAGTCAGGGCATAAAATCAGGAGTAAAACTGGAAATATTTGTAAATATGGAACAAAGAAATAGGATTCATTATCTTTACTGTCGCTTGGATGTATTTTGAAAGCTAGAGCTAAAATGGCATGGCTATGCCTGCCTAAACTTGTGTTCTCACACGGAGGTCTCAGAGCAACTGTAATGGTGGACACCTGCGAGCCTGTTAATTTGTCAGTCCGTCTCTAACATTAGCCTCTAATGGGACTGCTGAACATAAATGAAGGGACAAAACCAACTCTATTTTGTGCTAAGTCCCAAGGTGGCTGTCAGCAGAGTGGGAAGTTCCCTAGACTTGAACGCAGCTGCTGAAGGCGGCTGTCAGCAGAGTAGAAAATCCCCTAGACAGGAGCCAATCAGAGAGTCACCTGTACCCCTTATGCCCATAAGAATAGATTTGTGAGTTTTTTGCCTTTACAAACCCTGCCTAAGAACGATGAGATACCTCTTCCGACCACTGCTGCATCATTGTGCTAGACAAGGTCCCTATCACGATTTGTACTACAGGATTAAACCTTGCTTTTGCATTTCTGTGAGTCTATGTCTCTGGTGGTCTTCTTGGGGTCCCTGCAACTTGGGCACTACAATAAAAAGCGCAATCTGTGCCCAGGCAAAGCAGGCAATGAGCAACCGGCTGCCTGGTCCCAAGTACCCAGGCCAAGCAGTGGGGGGAGCATGACTTGTGCCCCACCATATGGCCCAACTTCGAGACCAAATCCCAGTTCCAAGCCTGACAGTCTTTTGCAAAGAAGTAGTCTCAGAAAACCGCAGCTCAGGCCAGTCAAGTGTCTGTGAAAATGTAAATGATCAAGTTAAGCCTGTCAGCTAGGCAGACTTGCAGTTTGGATTACAAAGATAGTCTACAAACTAAATAAAAATCCAATAAAACCTTTATTTAAAATATTCCATGGGAGACCATAAAACACTAAGTGAAATTCTTAAAGGGAACAGTGATGCAAATTCCACTAGATAACTTACAAAAGCTGCCAGACAGGTACTTTCCCAGGTAGAGTAAGGTATACAGAAACAGCAAGTACATTATATTAATTATGATCAGCCTTGGCAAATATGTATATCGCCTACAAAACTTACCCCTTCAGCAGTGTTATGGCAAAATGGTCTGTTTCTATGGTTGCACCTTCCTGTTTCATCAGTTAAGGCATTAAACCCTTATTTTGAAGCAGTATCTTGCTCAGCACAGAAAGGCAGGATGGAATCTGGGAAATATTTTGGTAAGGAACTCGATATGATCAATGTTCCTTATGCTAAGCAACAGATTGACTGGTTATTTCAATAAGTGATTAATGGATAACCGTATTTGCTTGGTTTGAAAGCCAGGTTAATAATCTTTTCCCAATTGATCCGTTGCTACTATTCATTCAACTACATTCCTTTATTTTCCCTAAAGTTTTAGCAAAAAGATCCTTTAAAGGATGCTACACTAATTTTTGCAGATGTTTCTTCCAATGAAAGAGCTGCATATGTGGCTAATGGTAAAGGACATGTAAAACAAACAGAACTGACCTCAGCTCAAATAGTTGATCTGTGAGCTGTGTCTGTAGTGTTTCAACTTTTTGCAACAAAAGGCATTTAATCAATATACTGACTGCTGATATATATTTAATGCTGTCCAGGTCCTAGGGACTGTTTCTTATATTGGGGCTAGCAATAAACAAGTTAAGATGCTAGTCCAGCAAATTCAAAATGCCATACAACAATGTAGATTGCCGTGCTTTGTAGGTCATAGCAGAATGCATTCTAATATTCCCGGTCCATTAGCTGAATATACTGCTTCAGTTGATAAGCTTACAAAAATAATTGCTGTATCTCTGGTGGAGCTAGCTCAGGAATCACATGCTCTACATCATCAAAACAGTATAAATTTAAGAAAACAATTTGGATTAACAAGAGAAGCTGTCTGCCAAATTATTAAGCAATGTGATATGTGCTCACAGTATTTACCTGTACCTCATCTGGAAGTTAATCACTGCGGACTACTTCCTAATCATTCATGGCAAATGGTTGTTACTAACATTGCAGAGTTTGAAAAATTAAGCAATGTGCATGTGACAATTGACACATACTCAGATTCTTGATGGCCACTCCACAAACTGGAGAAGCAACTAAACATGTAATAATTCATTGCTTAAAAGGCTTCTCATGTATGGGAACCCCACAAATTATAAAGATGGATATGTTAGTAAAGCAGTTTAGCAATTTTGTTCCCAATGAAATATTAAATTTAAGACAGGTATTTCTTATAATCCTCAAGGATAAGGAATTGCAGAACGTGCTCATGGCTCCTAGAAAGGGCAACTTGAAAAAATAAAAGCAGGAGAATTATATCCTCAAATGCCACATAATGCCTTGAATCCTGTACTTTTTACACTAAACTTCTTGGATATGGATGTCCAATAGCAGTCTGCTGTGGGAAGATTTTGGCATGATGGCACAAAGGCAACCTTTGCTACAGAAAGGTGAAGAAACTCTTGCACTGGATTATGAAAGGGACCAAATCCTGTGTTAATATGGGGTTGAGGGTGTGTCTGTGTTTTCTCACAGGATAAGGATCAAGCAAGATTGCTTCCAGAACATTTAGTTAGATGCCTCCAAAACAGATGTACCAGCCTGATGATATCACACCTTCTGATGACTCCACCAGAGAAGCAGAAAGAGATTCCTGACCCCATGGTCACAACCTCCTCATACCACCATGCTGCAGACCAAGGAAAGAGATACCGAAGCCAGTGTTCCTGACTCACAACACCATGCTGCTATCTGACAAGTGAAAGATCTTGGTGATGACTGGTGATTCCTAGATTTTTGATAAAATTGCTACACAAACTCCCAGAAGTAGTGAGTCCTGTTTACTTTGGAACCAGAGCAGAAACACAACTGAATACTTGACTATTTTTACTTCTGGGCGAAGAACTCAGATTGCCAATGAAGTATTAAGTCTGTGGTTGAAATGGTGTATGAACCTGAGAACTGAGACCTCAATTTTCACCTGAGGGGAAAAAAAGACATATTACAAGTAGTGACGAGAGCCCCTCATCAGATATGAGGAGAGTAGCCTAAGGGTTTTGCTGCTACTCCGATACTGTGACAAATGCTTAAAAGAAGCATTGCACTTGGACCCTCACCTATTATAAAAACCTTTTGTTTAGGATGGATTGAAGACAATCATGATTTGACAAATTGTATTATGGTATTGTCCTGTTTATTGTGTTATGGTATTGACCTGTTAATGTTTTAGTCCACTATAAGATGCTAATGACTAGAAAATTGTTATAACTTGTCTAAGAAAAGTTTGAAATTTCCAATGAATTGTTGAATTTGACATGTTTGATAATACAAATTTAGATTTTGATACAACTGAATACTAACAAGACACACTATAGATCAATTCAAAGTGGGCATTCCCAACCCTGGTGATCCTCCACTCCTTTAATTAGGAGATTTATAAACATAAAAGTATGCATAGTTTTGTTCCTTAAACGCGGGTGCGTGTGGAGACGAACACAAGACAGACAAACACGCACGGCGAAACAGACGCAGACACGTGGCTCCCACGTGGGTGCTTTTAATAGGGAGGGGTCACAGAATAAGGACAAGGTGTGCGCAACACAGAAGTTTGTGGGGGAGCATAGAAAGGGCCGAGCTCGTGATGAGCCCTGCCTTTTATCGGAGAGCGCAGGGGTCACTGGGAAGAATGTCCCACACCTGCATGCGCAGGTGTCCATAATCCAGGAGGAATCTGGGAGCTGTAGTTTCCAAAAGAACAACACATAGCACAAAGTATTATCTGCTTGCTTACCATTAGCTAACTGCCGATGAACTCTCTTGAAAAGAGCTTGGCTCAGAGACACAGAGCCCGGTGCTTTATCTCTTAACCCTGTGATTACAAAGGTCAGCAGTCACTGATAGGTTTAATCCTTTTTCCACCCAAGTGCCAAACACAAGGATTTGCATAGTTGGATTATATGTTCTAAAGATGGGTCAGTCTGGGAAATGGAAAAGTGTTCACATGAGGTAGATGCAAACATCTGTACTGTTGCAGAAGTATAGGCTTTATTAAAGTTAATAAGAAGGGAGTGTTAAGAAAAAATAATAAGAAAAGGGCAGCACCACGGCGCAAAAAATCTAATCTAAACCAAATCAAAACTCCCATTGTTTTATTAAGTATGATACTCTTGGGTGGCTAAGCATATGGCGGGGGAGACAGAAAAGCAGGGAGCCCATGCAGACCTGAAAACTTGTTTATCCTCTGGGTGGCCACTTAACATACCCTGTGAAAGTGATTCTAAACTCCCCCCCTCAGGGAGGGGTCAGGACCTGACATGCTGGGATTTGAAGTCAAGAGCAATGCATCTCCCAGGCCAGGTTGGCTGGGATGGATGCCAGGGGCTGGAGGTTGCACTCCCAACTTAACAGGGAGGAATTGTGGAGGCCAAAAAATGTGAGCCTATTTCCAAGTTGACAGAAGGTCAGCGAGTTGGAACTTACCTCTAGTTCCTTCAAAGTTATTATGTTTCTACCTCAAACAATGGTCCCACTGAGATTTAAATCAGAGAGTTCTGCTCTCTCAAGGTTATTGTCAATAGGTGTAACTAATAGCCAGATCTTGTATTTCAGGAATAAAGAAGTAGATATGTTTTCTACCTCAAACAAAAGTCTATGTATCTCAATAAAGAAAGTAACTAGTACATAAAAGAAACTGTTAGAGGAATCTAAAAATAGAATTGGCCTTAGTAAAAGATCTTAAATTTCTTAAATTAAAAACGACTGTAAGGTACCAGAATAAAGAGACCAGAAAGGTTTGACAAGTTATGAAGGACTGGGAAAGTTATTTAAGGTACATAAAAGGGGGGCTAGGCAGCTTTTTAAAAGCCGGATGCGTCATCTCTCGCTTTCTCTGCACACTGACTTCTCCAGATCTGTACACGTACCCTCTAATAAACTCATAAGCGGGTTTGTTGCGTGTTCCGTGTTTCTTTCTTACTAGCACCAGGTAATTTCAACTGATCTCTACAAAAGTACTCCAAAACCAGCGACTTGGACATTTAGTCACCATGTCGGGCTTTCCAAAGCATTCAGAGTAAAGAAGTGGCATAGTGAGAGACTGTCAAACGTCCATGTGGTTTGTCCCCTCTAAAACTCATGTTGAAATTTAATTCCTACTATGGGGCATTAAGAGGTTGGGAACTTAACCTGGCTAGTCCTCCACGAATGTAAGCCAGTCCTCCACCAACATAAGTCAGTCCTCCATGATAGGACTTTAAAGGTTTGAATATGAATCCTCTCCTCACTTTATTTATTTTTCCTTGCTTCTTATGAAATCTTGTTTTATTATAGGTAGCTTAGTAAATAATTTTCAATCCATTCTAGAGTGAGGTAGATTATTAATAGATACCAACTCCTATATTTATATCTTATTTAATTAACTTTTTGTGAAGATGAGTTAAAACATCCCTAGGGGAACCGACACAGACAGACTGTGTTGAGAAAGTCACATTACAACCAGTACTTTTAGACGCTAACACTCTCTCCCAACTTTGAAATTTTGGTGAAAGTCATGTATAATGAGATAATTGAATATAAAAATCTATTGACAACTAAGTATTTTTTGCATTCAAAGTTTGAATTTTGTTTTCAAAAGACTTTAAGATGCAAAGTTAAAAATCTTTAAATCTTTTTTTCTCTGTGCTGGAAAAATTCTGTTTGCCAGTATAATTCCTAACTACTTACTGCTTAGACCCACAGATGTGGCTTCCACATCTCATCCCAAAAACTTCTTTGTTTGTTTTGAATCGGGGTCTGGTTATGCAGCCCTGGCTGTCCTGAACTTGCTCTGGAGACCAGGCTGGCCTCCAAAGAAACTTCTTTTTGCAGCAGAAGAGACAATCACAGAGAAAGCCACCACTAGTGCCCGACCCCACAGAAAAAAACCCTCAAGTCAGAAAGCATGCCAGAAAAGGGGCCAGGAAAGTTGTAAAAGCCAAAGGGCCGAAAAGTCTGCTGCAAGATAGCATCCTCTAGACATTCAGAGAAGTTGCATCATGAAATCTAAACAATATGGCTGCTTAGACAAGACCTGAATGAGGACAATACCAGCTGACTAACAACATAGAGGGGAAAATCTCACTGAGGCCAACCTTAGAAGAGCTACGGGCAACCATTGATTGCTGACAGAGGGAGGAGTCGTCTCCACCAGAGATGAGCCCCCTAAATGGTTACCTAATCCAAGTGGTCAGTTCTAAAGACATAAACACACAAGCAGCCCTGAATGGACTCAGCAGGTTGCATATTTGTTTGCATGCATTTATGTAACAGCAAGAATTGCAGAAAACGAAGTCATAAATTTGAGAGGGGTGTGAGGACAATGATGACTTGGGAGGGGATAAAGGGATGAGGGAGAAATGGAGAAATTATATGATTATATTTTTAATAAAAATCTGCTTAAATTTAAATAAAATAACTAATATTTATAGCTGATGAGGACATTAGAAGATGAAATCTGCTACCTTGATTTTTAAAAACAAACACATGAAAATGCCTGTGGAATAAAATGCAATTGGTCCTGTTACTAAACTATTCATATTGTTTAGATACAAAGTAAACGAGAAGAAAAGAAGGCATAGAAAAGCTTGTTTGTATTCCTACATCCAATCTTTCCTACCATTTAAATTTACAGCATGAACATTGGGGCAAAAAAGTTTTTAAGAATTTGAAGATGTCAAAGATATTTTATTCAATTTAAAAAAATCCCTTAAGAGATCACTTTCAGGGCTAATTTACAAGACCCACAATGAAATCAGTCCTTTGGTTTATGCTTAATCTTCGCTTTCCTCTCTTGTAGTTGATCAAAGTTCATCATTGTGGAATATCA
This sequence comes from Microtus obscurus, assembly GCA_963919715.1. Lineage (NCBI taxonomy): Eukaryota > Metazoa > Chordata > Mammalia > Rodentia > Cricetidae > Microtus > Microtus obscurus. The sequence goes on from CAWTZC010002187.1 coordinate 98,596, forward strand.
TTTTAATTAGGTAAAGATGTGTTACATTTGTTTATGCTGCGCTTGTCTAATTCTGTAAAGATGTGCTGCCGTTTCACCTTGCCTGCCTAAGGAACTTGATTGAACTAATATAAAGCTGAATGGCCACTATCTAGGCAGAAGATGGATAAGCAGGGCTGTCTGGCAGAGAGAATAAATAGGAGGAGAAATCTCAGCTCAAGAAGAATGGAAGAAGAAGAGAGAACAAGGGAGGGAGAAACAGAGAAAGGAAAAAAGAGAGGGAGGGACAAGGAGAAGGAGATGCGCAGGGCCAGTCAGGCAGCTACTAGCCAGCAGTCACACAGTAGGACATACAGAATGAAAGCTAAACCACTCCAAGGTGAAAAGTAGATAAATAGGAACAGCTTAATTTAAGTTAAAAAAAAAGTAGCCAAAAAACAAACCTAAGCTAGGCAGAACGTTCAGAACAAATAATAAGCCTCCACGTCATGATTTGGGAGTTGGTTGGTGGCCCGAAAGAAAAAAGCCTGGTACCATTCATTCATCTTGTTTCTCTTGTTTATTTTTTTAAAGAGATCTTGTTTTTGAAAAACAAAACAAATATTCATTCAGTCTCCAAATGGTCAGCGACTTTCTACCTGTGAAAAAATAAAACACAAGTTTTAGAAAGGAAATCGGAAGTTAGGTGTGGCAGTGCGCACCTATAATCCTGGTACTTAAAAGGCGAGGCAGGAGATTGGGAGTTTCAAGCCAACTTCAACTACATAGAGTTCAGGCCAGCCTGGGCTACTTGACATCTTGTTTTAGAAAAACAAATAAAGAGGGGTGGGGGTGGGATTTAAATCAAGGCAGTCTCGTTAAAAAAAAAAAGGTACATAAAAGGGTGAGACTTAGAGGCCACATATTGTATTAAAATTGGTAAGGTCAGATATCATCTGTATCAATGACTGGATAAAATGTATGTCAAACAAAAATTTGCTGAGTTATTTCTGGCTTTTGAAATATTGTACAGAAGTTAAAAGTACAAAACTGGTGTGTAGCTGATATTCTGGGTATTCAATAATAATTTTTGGAGTCTATCCTACTGCATTTAGAGGAATTAAAAGGATGAGTATTTCTCCTCTTTCCACATAAGGTCACTGAGGTCCATGAAAATGAGACTACTTATTACTTGTTGTCTTTTTCATATAGGACATCATGATGCCACTCAAAGAATGAACTTGAAACATTATCCAATATATAAAAAGGAGGGTCATTGTGGGAAATGTTTACTCAACACTTCAGAGGAAGTAGCAGTTCATAAAACAAAGCCTTTGGTTTATTGTCATATGGATGGACACCTGACAAGAGAAATCTAGAAAAGTCTGAGGTTCCTTTCAAGCCCAAGTGACCCATGAGGTCTAGTTGCTCAACTGCCTTTGACAAGACAGAAGAAAAAACTAACTTTGGCCACCTTCATAGTCTTCAACACTCAGCAGGAAAGTTCAATCAAAAACTAGAACTGACAGGCGGATCTCTGTGAGTTCGAGACCAGCCTGGTCTACAAGAGCTAGTTCCAGGACAGGCTCCAAAGCCACAGAGAAACCCTGTCTCGAAAAAAAAAAACAAAAAACAAAAAACTAGAACTGATCACAGCCCAAGGGATCACACTCAACAGACATTAGATATAAATGTACACGGTCTGTTATTTAGACAAATAATACCATTAATAATTTCCTCTTCATAAGTAATTTTGGCTCAGATCTTAGACTTCAGACTTTTGCTCACTGAACACCTGCCTATAGCCAAGGAAGACAGGCATATAATTATTTTAACCCCTAAATTACCTGACGTTAAATAGCTCTACTGTCCCTAGATAGAAGCCACATGTGAAGGGCATCATGGTGACTTTTGGCTGACGAAAAAGCTATGATAGTGTGTGAAACCTGATTGTCCATTCCTCACTCAGAAGACCAACTCTAAAGATCAAAAGACACATCTAATAGACAGCTTTTTAGTTCTTTTGATGTCTTATAAAAATACTGCCATCAGATACCTCAAAGTCAACTGGATTAAGCCAGATCAATCGTTGATCTAAGCAGATAATGGCATTTATGGTTACCTATTCAGAGAGAAGTGGGCTAAGAAATGGAGCTGGAAATTGACTAGGTTGTTTAGGATAAAACACTCTGAAGAAAAGTAACCAGTTGTTTTCCAGACCAAATGTCAAGTGTCACTACAACTCTTAGTGATTTCATCCTTGCCAGAGGCCAAAGATTCGGAAAGTGTTTTGGGAGCTCTGATCTCTGATCCTATGGGATTCTTCTGGCCTTAGAAGGAAAAAAGTTAATAGTGGTAATGAATGTCTGTTAAGAGAAAAAGGCCCTTGGCTAAGAGAATAGCATTTCTTTTCTGTCCTGGAGGCAGACCTAACATTTCAGTGGTGACATGCCAGTGTCCTGGTCAAGAAACCTGGTCTGTGGAGTCTAATAAATGCCCATGTGGGAAATTTATAGATCACATAGTAATGATTAAATCATTAATTTGATTTGATTGACTTATTTGTCTGCAATAATCTTAATGTCACACGAAACTGGGAAACACTCAACCTCTTTTTTGTCCTCCCTTTCTGTACTATGATCATAACATTTTGTAATGTGTGAATAATACAAGTGCCTTGGCATTGCCACTTACCAATAAAATGTTGGACTGCTTTAGAAAACTCGATCTACTGTCTCTTTTTCTTCTCATTGGTTAGTCAAGGCCCATTTTGGAATAACTGTCATACATGGGCTTAGAAGTAGGAAGGGAATGGTGGAAATGATGCAATAATAATTTTAAAAAAGTCATGTTAAAAATTTGAAACAGCTTTATGGCCATGTTTTTAAAACTATGCAAGGACTAGAGATTTGTATTAGAGCACACCAAGTTTTACTCAAGCCTTCTCTTTCAGGCTGTACATCAAAACATGGAAAATAACAATCCTGCTACCCAGGGTCATACCATTTTACCTAAAATTTCTTTTTTGAGTAACAACAGTATTTTGTTTTCATGATAAGTTCAGTTCTTTATCCTGATTCTGGATTTCCTACTTGGTGACCAGTCAAGACACTTATCTGATAGGGAACCTCCTTCAGACAATGATTTTTAAGAGGCTGGACGAGGTTGTGGCATGACTTTTTGGGTACTCAGAGAAAACTGCCTGCCCACCTACCCAGCTCTCTCTCTCTCTCTCTCTCTCTCTCTCTCTTTCTCTGTCATTCCAATGCTGCACATCATCTTGAGGTTGGCTTGGCCTTCCCATTCCTGTTCCATGAGTTTTCCCCTTACAGTACAGAACAATATTAGCAACTTTTGGAGCTAGCTTGGGATCATTTGACTCTGTGTTTTCCCCTGTTTACACACTCAGTTACATCTGGTACCCCATCATGGGTTGAGGGGACTGGTCAACTCTATTTTGAGGACCCCTGAGGCACTCCCATTTTGCCAGCCAAATAGTACATTGGGCACTGACTCTCCTCGCCCATGTCACCAGCCAGTGGCTCCTGCTTCACAAACACTGATGGGTCCTGTGTGTCCCGGGAATGCAGTGTGGCTTTCCTCATGTCACTGCCTCTCCATCCAGTGATCCCCAAAGTGCACACAGTCTGTGATTCACACTGATGGAAGGCTTTGTGTTTTTTCTTTATCCTGGTCACCAAATGTCTGAATTGCTTTGATCACTTTAATATCTACTATTAATTTGTTAAAGAAATCATATTTTCGGGCTGGAGAGATGGCTCAGTGGTTAAGAGCATTGCCTGCTCTTCCAAAGGTCATGAGTTCAATTCCCAGCAACCACATGGTGGCTCACAACCATCTGTAATGGGGTCTGGTGCCCTCTTCCGGCCAGCAGGCATACACACAGAATATTGTATACATAATAAATAAATATTTTAAAAAAAGAAAGAAATCATATTTTCCAGTATCTAATGCATGTAATTCAATTAGGGATTTTCTGCTGCTTGCATCTCTCAGCCACGTGGCTGCAATGGTGACACCTGCTGGCTGGTATTTGTTATTACACATGCTCCAATTGACTATAACTGGGTAAACTACAAAAATGTGCCAATAATATAACAATCCAGAAGGTGCTGAGACATTGCCTGAGAGAATTTGTGTTGCTGAATATAATAATTATAATCTGTTGAACAGTTATGATAGAATGGCAGATAGGGTGTCTCTCTAGAAAGGCCATATGCATGCCATCAAAGTTATGTTCAAGGATGAGATGTTATCTTTACTGGGAAAATTATGTATGTTGGAATTCTCAGTGAGCCATTAGAATAGAACAATGGACAAGAGATCCAGACATTGCAAAAGGCAGTGGTTAGAAGATTTGGAAAAATATGAGAAATTAATTGAAACTGATGATCAGGGACAGAAGGTACAAAGACAGTATATAGCCTCATCAGTACATGTCAGACACTGGGATGACTTTTCCAGAGTTATAACTGCCTATACAGTGATCTTCTCAGAAAGACCAACTAGCAACAAGTAACCTAAAGTAGTCAAAGAATAAACATGAGAACATATGTATGAGAGGTCTAAAAGACATTACTCAAGCAATACTGGTTTATAGATTGCATTCACCTTTTGTAAGGAAAATTGTAAAAACATGGACTTAAGGCAATAATGCCATCCCACACAGGTAGCTTCAATTAATCTCAGTGGTCCTAGAAGATGGACCTCAGCTGCTTCTGAAGTGTTAATAGAGAGAAGAGGTTAAAACTTTAGAACAACAGAGAAAAGCAGAAGGATTTGTAACTTCCCAAGATCAAATTCTTGGTGAGGGACATTATTATGAATCTCAGGACCAGGCTCTCAACAACAAACACACCTAGTCCCAGTGTAGCACAGCAGCTTCAAATACTTGGGACACAATTTAGGAATGAGATAAGAGAATTGAATTATATATAAAGGTTAAACACTGCCAGAACCCTTTAGTGACTTTTTCCAAAGATTAACTAAAGAGTACAGACCCAGAAGCTACATGTGTACTTATTAAATCTTTGACTTTTGAAAATGCCAATTTAGATATGGGCGGTGGTGGCACATGCCTTAAATCTCAGCATTTGTGTGGCAGAGGCAGGTGGATCTCTGTGAGTTTGAGACCAGTCTGGTCTACAAGAGCTAATTCCAGGACAGGCTTCAAAGCTACAGAGAAACCCTGTCCCAAAGAGACAAAACAAAAAGAAAGAAAGAAAGAAAGAAAGAAAGAAAGAAAGAAAGAAAGAAAGAAAGAAAGAAAGGAAGGAAAAAAAAAGAAAATGCCAACTTAAAATGGAAAAGGATCCTTGGGCCTTTAAAGGTCAGATCAGTATCAATAGATAACTGGATCTTACATACAATGAATGTTGAGACATGTGACTACAGTACTGAAACTTGGGTAGGAGAAGCAATTTCCACTGGTATAAGGAGACACCAAAATTCTGTTTTTTTAAAATTGTGGTAGAATGAGACATCTGAAACAGGATCGTAGACAAGGAATACCTAGGAACAATGTCACTTTTAGGAATGGCAAGAATAGGTGGACTCAGCCTTCTGATGTGTGTAAGAGGTGTGGCAGAAACCAACATTGGACTAATGAATGTAGATTAACAAAAGACAGACAAAGCAATCTGACAATATCAGGAAACTCCTTGGGGGGCCTCTCACAGGCCCCCATGATCCACATGGTTCAACCATTCCCAGTCAGTGTGGAGAACATGCCTCAGTAGGAAAATTAAAAAACGCATTGCCTCAGAGGGAAAAAAAAAACATATTGTTTTGAGTGATGGAATAGACACTGAACATGAATCAAAAACTTCAGAAGGAAATAGGAAACGTATATTCTGGCAGACTTCTATAAATGATCAGAGACCAAAGCTAAGAGTGTGTATAGATAAAGTTGTGATTGAGGGATTAATAGACATGGGTGTGGACATGACTATTATTACTCCAGAATCTTGGCATCTGAATTGGTCTCTTCAAGAGGCATATATTCAATTACTAGTAATTAGACCCCTATCTCAAGTGAAACAAATCATGAGATGTGTTGAATGCATTAGGCCAGAAGGACAGAAAGGAAGGCTGAGTCCATGTGTGGTTAATATTGTAGTGAATTTATGGAGTAATGACCCATTGCAGCAATGGAAAACCCAGATTAACATTCTTGCAGTTCCCAAAACTCATGTTTCTGGGGAAGATATTATAAGATACAAACAAAAGTCACCAGCCATTTAGACTGAACAAAAACACAAAGCATCTAGCAAACTTTCAGAGGGACTAACAGCCCTGCATTAAAAATGGTTAACTGAGAAACCACTATGAATTAAACAATGGCTTCTAACAGAAGAAAAACTGCAGGTTTTTGAACAGCTGGCATAGGAGCAACTTATTGTTCACCATATTGAAGAATCTACAAGCCTTGGGAATTCTTCTGTATTTGATGTGAAAATAAATCTGGAAAATGGTGAATGGTGACAGATGTTAGAGCTGTCAACAAGGTAATTCAACCAAAAAGTCCTCTAAAGTCTGGAATTCCTCTGCCTTCTCTATTACCAAAAGGGTGGCCTCTCATTGATTTAAAGGATTACTTCTTCACTATACCTTTGTAAGAAAATGACAGAAAAAAATGCCTTCACAGTGCCTACTTATAAAAATTTTCAGCCTACAAGGAGATACCAATGGACCATCCTCCCACAGGGAATGCTCAATAACCCCACCCTGTGCCAATACTTTGTGTAGAGGAGACCCAGCCAATCACCTTGCTTGTAGGGCGGGGAACCTCAAGGATATTTTTTTACTTCTAAAGATTGCAGGCGTGCTCCATGCCTTCTCTACTGCTTTCCTGTTCTCTGCTGGAAGCAAGCATTCTGTGAGTTTTTCCCTAATTAAAGCTGAAAATATTCTTATAATTTCTGTCTAACTTCATTTACACCAATACTCTAAACTGGGTAGGTGATGCACCCATGTTTTTTCAATACTTTCTTTCTTTTTAAATTTTTTAAAGATTTATTTATCTACTATGTATACAGTATTCTGCTTGCATGTATGCCTGAAGGCCTGAAGAGGGCACTAGATCCCATTATAGATGGTTGTGAGCCACCATGTGGTTGCTGGGAATTGAACTCAGGACCTTTGGAAGAGCAGCCAGTGCTCTTAACCACTGAGCCATCTCTCCAGCCCTACACCAATACTCTTAGCACACCAACATCGGGCTTTTTTGCCCCAGCCCCTGAGCGGCCTGGGACGTAGGCTTGAATTTTAGTTTGAGAGAACTGCAAGCCCCAATCCTGCAGCCCTCTGCCTGGGTCCTAAATACATAGCACGTTCCAGGCCCAGCTGCCAGGCGCCCAGCTGTTTTTTAGTACTGGGGCCCCAGTGCTAGAGTCCGCAATACAGCTGCAATACAGCCGCTGCTAGGCAGATAGGAGACTAGGCCACACACGCCATAGCTTGTAGGCCCTGTCCTGCCCTGCCAGCCAGACTTGCTCGGAACTAGCAACAGTGGTAAAACATAGCACTAATATAAGAATTCATAGTTATTATGACATGCTGTAGTTAAGTGTATCTAAACGTTGCAGAATTGAGTTATTAAAGAAAGGATTGTTAGTTTAGAATGTTATTTTGTCTATTTGTCATTGATTATTAGAATGTACTTTGATAAAGAATTGTTAGGAAGAGATTACCTAGTATGCATCTGTGGGACCATGGTTGCAGTTGAAATAAACCTGATAAGTAAAGTTTGTGATTAAGGGAATAATAATCCATTTTCTCTATGACAGGGCACTACCAACTGTCTCAAAACATTATAGCAAGATTATGAAAGGAGATCAGATGTCAAAAATACAAAAGGAAAGTGTCCAATAACATATACACTACAGTCTCATGGGCAGAATATAGACATTTAGTGATAGAATATTTTTAAAGGCCATCCGGTCTCTGGGGCATAGAGTTTACCATAGTAAAAGGCAACATAGATGTGAAGTTCTCTCATAGTTTCTTCCTGCTGATAAGGGAAGAAGTTGTAGGTCTTGATTTGAAGGCTGGAGCATAGTGGAAACCCATGGAAACCAGGGAAGAGCAGGAGGCCTCAGACTCTGTGAGGCCTGCAGGCAGCCTTGGAGCAGTCTGTGTCAAGAGAACACAATAGGGATTCCTTGGGTGAGAGCTGCAGAGAGAGCTGGAGGGCAAGCTGCACAGCTGTGGCAAGGAAGTTGCCTAGCAATCTCTAACTCCTTAAATGTTTATAAATCTGGTGGAATAAATACATGTTAATGGAAGAATAGGAAGTTAAGGAATCTCAAAAGAAGAAACTTGATCTCTTAGGTGCACGCTTGAAATGTTTAAGTGCACAGTTTTGGCAGATTAGAAAAAGGCAAACCAGGCCAGGGAGACAGGGAAAGTTCCTCTAACCCACAAAAGAATTAGGCAGGTGGAAAAACAAATTACAAACAAATAATACTTAGTTGAGTTTACTTTTACTTATGACAATGATGCTGTATCTAATTCGATCTCTTGAAGCTCATAAGAATCATTCTTAAGAGGCAAAAATGTTATATCTATCAGGTTATTACTATTTGTGGTCTGTACTGAGATCCACATTGTGGAAGAAGCAACGAGACAGCTATTCTGCAGCTATATTTTATCTATACCCATAAGGTAAATAACAGTTAATTAGAAGACAACTATACAGGTGAAGAAATAGGTCCCTAGTATTAGAATGAAAAAAAAATGTTTAGAGTTAAATGAAGAGTGTAGGTTTTAAACTTATCGAGCAAGCAGCACCATTTTTTTGGATGGCTGGGATGGCCATGAGTGTAGGCGAGCATCAGGTTGCTGATACCTGAGCAAGCTGGGATAGACAGTGAAAGAGCAAATCTATCTTTTAGACCATACATTATGATCTGCACTGAGGAGAAGCAGTACAACATTTCAAACATGTACCATTGGCACAATCCTAACACGAAAGGGAAATAACACAAAAACAGGGAAAAATCAAAGGAAAATTCCCCAATCCCCACTGTGAATGCTGTTATCAAATGAACAGCCTTGCCGAGCTTTTCAAATGTTAGATTAAGGCTGCCATTTCCTCTGAGAGGGCTAGCTAGATTTTAAAGTCACAGTTGCCTCCTTGCAGAACCAGGAGTTCAGTTTATCCAGACCTGCCCTCTGTCTGTGTCAGGGCTTCATTATATTTTTGGTACGTGGGTTTTTGCCTGCCATTTTCTGTGCACAGTACCTAAGAGGCCATAAAAGGCCATGAGATCCCTTGGGACTGGAGTTACAGGAGATGGTTAGCTACCACGGTTTCTTGCAATGGATCCTTTCCCTTTTTAACAACAGATAGTGTTCTTAGCTGATAAGCTGTCTCTACAGTGGCTTTATTATATAAAATTTATTTTTATACATTTTACTTAAAATGTATCATATCAATTTAATTCTTCTCTGGTCTCTCTTCACCGGTTCATAAATTATTTCCTTCCAATTTCCTCCTTGTTAAGCATGTGTGACTAGGTGTGCAAATACATGTATAAAACCTGCTGAGGCCATTTCTGCTGTTTGTGTATTTATAGATCCAGGGCTGAACAAGTTCCATTGGATACTCAGTTAGTTAGCTCATCCCTGCCTGAGTCAAATTTTCCCACTTAAATGAAAACTCTAGTCATTAAAGAACAAAATAATCTGACCCCAGAGTGACCTAGGCTTCATTGGGTAGGAAACTATCAAAATTAGAAAACCCATGGTGCGGGCTGGAGAGATGGCTCAGCGGTTAAGGGCATTGCCTGCTCTTTCAAAGGTCCTGAGTTCAAGTCCCGGCAACCACATGGTGGCTCACAACCATCTGTAATGAGGTCTGGAGCCCTCTTCTGACCTGCAGGCATACACACAGACAGAATATTGTATACATAATAAATAAATAATATTAAAAAAAAAAAAGAAAACCCATGGTGCAAATACCTCATTAGACACATGCTGGTGTAATTAATGACTCTGAAATTCTAGCCCTGCAGCAAACACTCTAAACGTTGATCTCAGCCAATCACAGTCTTCCTTGGATCTCTGGGGCTCCCTCCACACCCTATTCACCATTCTCATCTCAGATAACTTAAACATCCTGAAGTTCGTGCCTCCACTTTCTTAGTCCCATGACTACATGTCTGTGACATCATGTTTGACTTAGATAGCTCCAGCTTCATTTAGTCAGGCATAAGAAAGATGGGATGAGTAAAAAGAGCATTACAGTTAACTACGTTATAAAAGCACTGATCTCTGTAAGCCTGGGTTTTACTATCTTTCGAATCAATTAAGAACTATGTGCTAGTCCCTTGATTAGTTTTAAGTGACTCAATGATAAAGAAAAACTTTCGGGGCTGGAGAGATGGCTCAGAGGTTAAGAGCAGTGCCTGCTCTTCCAAAGGTCCTGAGTTCAATTCCCAGCAACCACATGGTGGCTCACAACCATCTGTAATGGGGTCTGGTGCCCTCTTCTGGCCTGCAGGCAGACACACAGACAGAATATTCTATACATAATAAAAAAATAAACAAAAAAAATTTTTTAAAAAAAGAAAAACTTTCGTTTTAATAGTTGAAAACAGTAGACGTTATGGAAAAAGTATTGTGTTTGATGGGAGCCATTTTGTGACTAGAATTAGGACCAGAGTCTGTGCCCTGGCTTCCTAAACTAACCGGGCTCAGACACTCATTCTCATTAAGCCAATTAAAAAACCATGTTATCCAGATGTGCTGTGCGCTTGTATTATGCATACACTCTGGAGACAGTGTATGAAGACCTCACTTATGTCCTAGGACAGTCTAGACTACCAAGTGAGGTTTGGGACAACCAGAAATTCATAAACACACACTTAAAATTAAATATAGATATAAATTTGATTATAAAAATTAAAATTATGGAAAATTTAAAAAGTAAAAGTCAAATATATAAGTCAAAAATCTATCCACAAAATACCTAATAATCCAATTAAAAATAGGAGAAGATAATTACAGAGAATTCCCAAGTGAAGACTCTTAATTGGCAAAGACTTTGAGAAATTGCTCAACATACTTAGTCATTAGAAAAATGCAAATCAAGTAACTCTGAGATACCATCGTACACCTGTTAGAGTAAATAAGATCAAAAACACTGAGGACAGATTTTGTTGGATAAGATGTGGAGTGAAGTGGGACATTGATCCATTGCTGGTGGAAGTGCATAATTGTGCATCAACTTGAAATCCATATGGTGGTTTATCAGAAAATTGGGAATCAATCTACTCTCAAGATCCAGCATTATCACTATCGGGTACATACCTAATGTATTCTCAATTATACCACAAGGATACATGCTCAAATATGTTCATAGTAGCACTATTCTTAATATCCAAGTCTTTATATAACCTAAATGCCTCTTACCAGAGTTGAGTGGATACAGAGAGCACAGTAGGAGTGAGCCTGTGCTCAGGTATACCCCAAGCATTGTCTCTGCCTATTTGATTGGGTTTTAATGGGCAAAGGTTCCTCCCTGTAATGAGCATGGAAGCAGATTCCTCTGAATGAATAAAGGGGAATCTGTAGTGTAGATAGAGCAGGAAATTTATACAATAAGAATGAATGTAACTTGGTGTAATGTAAAAGCATTTCTTCTTGTGGGTGGTATGGAAAATTACTAAGGTGAAATATTGGGAGAACATTTGCCCACTTGAAGGCTGCCACACCCATCTGGCCCTGCCAGATTTGGGGGCTGCACCCAGCAACCGTGGCAACGAAATAATCTTGCCACACAAGAGGGACCCCCACCCTTCTGTGGCCAGTCAATACTGATAACCTAGGACATCTGGTTATCGGAAGGATCAAACGAGGGGCAACTGTGAACTGACTTAAGAGGTGGCTGAAGCAGGGTGGTTATCTCACTTCTCACAATGGCTCTGGCACAAGGCCTCCGTGAAAAGAGAGATCCTCCTAGCCTGCCTCCCGAAAAGCAGCAATATTGAATGTCTTGCCTAACATTTAATGCTCTGTCTCCCGAGCACAGAGCTTTGTCTCCCGAAAACAGACATTTAACGCCTTGCATCCCGAATGCAAATCCTCATTTCACTGAGAGTGGACATTGAAGGTCTGTCTCCCAAGAACAGACTAGATACACTGCCTTTCAGAATGCTTTGCCATCCCAAATGCAAAGCTTCGTCTTTTGAGCAGACAGAACGCTTTGCCATCCCGAGAGCAAAGCCTCATCTTCGAGAGTAGAGAACTGAGAGCCTTGTCTCCTGAGACTTGGTCACCTGAAAGCTGAGTCCAAGGCCCTACCAGATACCAGCCTGGAACATCTGGACCTTATCTCCCGAGTGCAGACTACCGGGTCAAGAGTCGATCTTCACTATCCAGCCCCCAGTGCGGACAAGAGCCCAGCCTAAAGAAATTCAAAAAGCCCTTTTTAAGCCAGGGAATATCAGGTCGTATGATGCTATTTCATGTGTGTATGAGAAGTTAAGAAAAGAGCATAGATGTGTTAATACATATGTTTAGTGTGTGAAATGTTAAGAGATATTTTATGGATAATTGATAAGATTAGGAAATGTTAATGGATAAGTTAAGGTTAAGAAGCGTTTCATAGATAAGTAATGGATAAGTTGTATTAAGGTTAAGAAGTGTTTTATAAGTTGTATTAAGGTTATAGATAAGTAATGAGTAAGTTGTATTAAGGTTATAGATAAGTAATGAATAAGTTGTATTTAGGTTAAGAAGTGTTTTATGAATAAGTGATAAGTTAGATTAAGGTTATGAATTGGTTTTATGTATTAGGTTTAGTAGGATTAATAATTGTGATATTGAAGTGCCTGTGTGTTGCCCATTATCAATCCCCCATACCTATTGAGATTGTAACCCCCATTGATGCATTGGATATTGAAGTTGCTAGTAAAGAATCATCATAAAAACAATTCTCTTGCTTGGTCTGGTTACTTATCACTCTCTGGGGAGAAGGGCACGGAGTCCTCATAGATATTACTCGAAAAGAACCTGGAGCTGAAGTCCCCCAGCTCGTAACACTCCCTAACAATTCAATACTCCACAGCCCTCTCTCTATAAATGCCTGATTCTAGGGCCCTGGTCTCCCTTATTCCTGGGGTGCATCTGGAAGACAATTTCTGGTCAGCATGACTAAGCATTCAGCCCTTATTCTTTTTTTTTTTTTTTTTTTTTTTTTTTTGGTTTTTCGAGACAGGGTTTCTCTGTGGCTTTGGAGCCTGTCCTGGAACTAGCTCTTGTAGACCAGGCTGGTCTCGAACTCACAGAGATCCGCCTGCCTCTGCCTCCTGAGTGCTGGGATTAAAGGCATGCGCCACCACTGCCCGGCTCAGCCCTTATTCTTAGGGCGCATACAGTTTCTAGTCAGATGACTAGCTTCCTGCTAGTTCCTGTTTTTCCCTAGCTCGGCCTGGTTAAGTTCCTGTATGTCTCCTGCCCCACCTGGTGATTAGCTGCAGGGCATTCATTCTATTGTTGATATGGTAATTTCCCACCTGCCTGGGTGGGGTGTCCTTGTGCTACAGTTAGGTAGATAAGGACTACCCCAAGGCCGAATAAACCAGCATTTGGCTGGACTCCTTTCAAATGACCCTGTTCTGTGTGTTCTGTTCAACCTCCAGGTCCTTGCCCGGACTTGCATTTGGTACAGTGGCACGCGAATTGTACCGAGGGTGTAACACCAACACCTGGTGTTACACCTGATTGTCCAAGCCTTACAGTGACTTCTTTTTTTTTATTTATATGTTATGTATGCAATATTCTGTCTGTGTGTATGTCTGAAGGCCAGAAGAAGGCACCAGACCTCATTACAGGTGGTTGTGAGCCACCATGTGGTTGCCGGGAATTGAACTCAGGACCTTTGGAAGAGCAGGCAGTGCTCTTAACCACTGAGCCATCTCTCCAGCCCCACAGTGACTTCTTTTTAAGTAACAGAATTTTTTAAAAATCTGCACATCATTTGAAGTCACCACCATTCAAGTCCCCTAATTGAAAGTTTTACAGTCATCAGGGAAGCAGACTATGATCATATCCAGAAAAGTCATTCTTCATGCCTGTAAGTTCCCTTTATCTCCTTTTTTTTTTTTTTTTTTTGTTTTTCGAGACAGGGTTTCTCTGTAGCTTTGGTGCCGGTCCCGGAACTAGCTCTTGTAGACCAGGCTGGCCTCAAACTCACAGAGATCCGCCTGCCTCTGCCTCCCAAGTGCTGGGATTAAAGCCTGCACCACCACCGCCCGGCTTTCCCTTTATCTCCTTAAAGGAGACATAAACTCCAGCAGGGCTCCACCTGCCCTGTATACTTGGGGTATCCCATTGCTGACTACTTACCAACTTTGGGCTAAAAAAAGGTTTGTGATTTCATTAAGAGTCTGTCACTTTTTAAACGCTTATATTTTCAGTTTCTCTCCTAAAAAATTTTTGTACTGTTCCATTGGTTTATGGATATTTGGGCTCAAAGACATTTTTGTGCATATTCTTAACTTGGTTTCTGATGCTGCCCATATTGTATTTCTTTTGGGTCATAAGAGGTGAGGCAAAGAAGAACTTAGGATTATCCATTCACACCTTAATGCTATAATGACATGTTCACTAGGCTGAATAGATGGCTCAGCAGATGAGAACACTGGTTGCTTTTCCACAGGGCCTTACTTTGTTTTCCAGAACCCACAAAACAGCTCACAATACTCTTTAACTCCCGAGAAAGGGGATCAGATACCCTCTGATGGCCTCCACATTTACGTCTACTTTATAGTCAGTATAATCAATGACAAACTCAAGTCATCAGACAGCAGCAAAAACCTTTCTGTACTGAGAAATATTATGGTATTCACTGAGGTTCTGAGAAAATGTGATGAACAAGTGTTGAGTCCTAAGGATAACACATTCTACAAAAAAGGGAAAAACAAAAGAAGAGATAGCAGTATATCTGTTTCCTTGAACATACGCTTTATTATTTAAGTTGTTGTCTTTCCTCTTTTCTTCAATTAAATCATGTTTACAATCTTAAAAATGGCAATAATTTTCTGATACAATGTTTCAATTGATAAGGGTACTGACTTAGTGGGAAATGTGTATGGTGTGCAAGCCTGGTAACCCAATCTTGATTACCATATGAGGAAAGCCAAGAGTCCACCCCAAACACTTGCCTTATGGTCTTCACATACGTGTCAGGGATAAAATTCCATAATTATATCACACATATATATAACAGAAACTTTTTTCAAATATGTCTCATTGATGATACATTGCCTGGCATCTCTAAATAATTCCCTTAGAAGGAAGCACTTCATGATGAAGTGACAAATGGATAACTAATGGGGACAGGAAGATGCATAGAACTTCAAATAATGAATACATATCCAAAGGACATCAAGCTATACTCTGAAATATTCAATAGATTACTGATTATCCAATATTTCATATCTCTACCAGTTTGATGAAAATGATGCTGTGGACACACATATGAGGTAATGTTTCTTACAATTTATACTCTTATGCATTTTAACATTAATTTTGATAAGATATGTAGACGAAACAGCAAATGTTGGGGTCTAACATGTACCCTTGGACTGATATTCAAGAGACTGACCCATGATGATTATGAGTTCAGATGTATTCATAACTAATTAATGACATAAAGCTAGACTGGATAGCAAATGGCATCTCACGGGAATATCTGAAAAGATGAAAAACAAATGCAGGAAAAAATTTCATCACCCTTTTGCAGACAGCATTAGTTAAAAGGAATAAATATACACTGTCTAACATTAAATAAATGTTTCAATTAGATGATGGATATCTCATTCTATATATTTAAGCAGAAAAATACCTATCACTTAGTGAAAGCACAGTGGGAGATGTATAAATTCACAGAGAGAACACAAAGAGCACAAAATAAATTTCATTGAAAGGATTTGCTAAATGTATAGAACACTTTAATATCTCTCACTAACCAGAAATTGCAATGGAGAAATGTCCACCATCAGACTTGAGTGAAGAGAGTAAATAATTAACCTTCTTTATGATGAAAAAGATATGAAACAAGAATTTCTGGACAATAAAGACCACTGTGATGTCTAAAGTCTTTACCATATTATTTACATGAAGGTTTTTCTCTTTCATGAGTTCTTTCCTATTATCTGATGTTAAGATGATAAAAAATAATGTCTTTAACATATATAAAGGGCAAAGACATGGACAAGCAGTTAGGACAAGTTCATTGTCAGGATGAAGGTCAGGTTTTTGAGAACTTTCTGTAGTCCTGCCTGCAACAGGAATACCCAATGATCTAACCTTCCTGGGAGCAAGCATGAATATTTATTTTCCCAAACCAAGGCACACTAAAATAACATGATTAAAATTCAATAAAATCTTTAAACAATTTTTCACTCATGAATATTTTTCTCCTCTAAGCATTCATTCCTGTAACCCAGGTGTTGAGGTATTAAAAACTTATTTCCACAGTTTTTCTCAATGATGATTTGGTTCATGCAATAAAAAGAAAGAATGTAGATTTGAGTTACAGAAATTAATCATTTTCAATTAGTGGCATCATTTGGGAAAATTTAGAAAATATTGTCATACTGGAAGAAATGTCATGGGTTTTTTACTGAGAGTATATATTCACACAGCATTTCAAGTTCCTATACCTGGTTCATGATACAGGTTAAGTATATGAGTCCTTTGCTTCCCAGTGTAAGTGTCATGTCTGACACTTCTTGTGACAACACTGTCAAAGTGATCATGTAACCGTCTGGAACCCAGAGTCACATTAAACGCTTTTATTAAGTGACCTAGACATTATGATTTATTACAGACACAGAAGAGGCACTCATACCCATCTACCAAATTTTACATCTGGATAAGTAATAGGGGAAGCTTTGTTAACAATCATCTTAAAGAAGTGGAATCTAGTTAAGGCGTGGCTTCCTGGAGCCCAGGAGAAAAACTGGGATAGACCAGGTGCTTGCGATCTGGGTCATTCCCATGGGACACAGTGGAACTTGGACTTTCCATTCTTGTGGCATGAGTTTTCCCTTATAATATGCAAAAATATAATTGTTTATCTGTAAGCTAGTCTGGTTATTTACCAAAGTGAGCTAACTTCTAGAGATAAGTATATTTATATAATTGAAGAAAAGTGCAAAATCAATAATAGTTACCTTACCATTCAATTCATGGGACTTCTGTCCATATAATTTTGCAGGTGAGAACAAAATAGAGACTTCATAATGCTTGAATAGATTTGACACTTGTAGACTTGTTTTCTTCCCAGTCTTATGTAAGTAAATGTGTATTGGATGAAGATATTTCAAAAACATTTATAGTCACATTCCCTTCGGTATGAATCTTCTGAGGTCCTCAGAGTAGTGTGATATGCAAAGGCATTAATAGACCTCTTATCCACTAAATGTTTACTCTTGTATAAAGACTAACAAGAAGAGGAAAACTTTACAACACTGATTGCACTTAAAGCGTTTGACAGGCTGGACTGTGGAGGCACACCCCTGTAATCCAGCACTTGGGAGACCGACAAATCTCTGTGAGTGTAAGGCCAGCCTTGTCTATGAGTGAGTTCCAGAACAGACTCCAATGCTATAGAGAAAAACTGTCTCAAAAAATCAAAAAAAAAAAAACCCGTTTCTTTGTAATATGATTTTTTTCTCAAGATTTAAAGCCTGATGACACATACAAAGGCTCTACCACATGGGCTAAAATTGTAGGGTTTCTATTCAGCATGTGTTCCTTGATGGATGTGTACACTTCTACGACATGCAAAGGCCTTACTACATTGATTACATTTATAAGGTTTCTCTCCAGTATGTGTTCTTTTATGTATTTGGAGACCATCTTGTCGTGAAAATGCTTTACCACATTGATTACATTCATAGGGTTTCTCTCCTGTATGAAGTCTTTTATGTGTTTGTAGATTACTGAGTTGTGAAAAGGTTTTATCACATTGATCACATTCATATGGCTTTTCTCCAGTATGTGTTCTTTTGTGAACTTGGAGACTATTGATATATGAAAAGGCTTTACCACATTGATTACATTCATAGGGCTTCTCTCCAGTATGTGTTCTTTTGTGTATTTGGAGGTCAGAGCGCTCTAAAAAAGCTTTATCACATTGATCACATTCAAAAGGCTTCTCTCCAGTATGTGTTCTTTCATGTCTGCGAAGCTCACCACGACACACAAAAGCTTTATCACATTGATTACACTCAAAGGGCTTCTCTCCAGTATGTGTTCTTTCATGTCTGTGAAGCTCACCACGACACACGAAAGCTTTATCACATTGATTACATTGATGAGGCTTCTCTCCAGTGTGTGTCTTTTGATGTACTTGAAGATTACTCTTCACTGAAAAGGCTTTACCACATTGATTACATGTGTAGGGTTTCTCACCAGTATGTGTTCTTTTATGTAGTTGGAGATGATGTTGTTGTGAAAATGCTTTACAACATTGATTACATTCATAGGGTTTCTCTCCTGTATGAATTCGTTTATGTGTTTTTAGAATACTGAGTTGTGAATAGGCTTTATCACATTCGTTACATTGATAAGGTTTCTCTCCAGTATGTGTCCTTTGATGTACTCGAAGACTACTGTTCAGTGAAAAGGCTTTACCACACTGATTACATATGTAGGGTTTTTCTCCAGTATGTGTTCTTTTATGGACTTGGAGACTACGTTTGCATGCAAAGACTTTACCACATTCATTACATTCATGGGGTTTCTCTTTAGTATGTGTTCTTTTGTGTATTTGGAGGTTAGAGCATTTTGAAAAAGCTTTATCACATTGATTACATTCGTAGGTTTTCTCTCCAGCTTGTGTTCTTCTTTTAAGTATTTGGAGGCAACTGGTACCTCCAAACGCTTCAGCATATTGAATACCATCATACGGCTTCTCTGCAGAATAATCTTTTTCATGCCTTTGAAGATGACTATAACATGCAAATGATTTAACACATTGAGCATACTCAGAGAGTTTCTTTCCATTATGGATTCTTTCATACCTGCAAAGATAATTGGTAAATGCAAAACTTTTACCATGTACAGTACCCTGTTAAACTTTTTTTTTAAATATTTATTTATTTATATGTATACAATTTCTACGTGTATGTCTGCAGGCCAGAAGAGGGCACCAGACCTCATTACAGATGGTTGTGAGCCACCATGTGTTTGCTGGGAATTGAACTCAGGACCTTTGCAAGAGCAAACAATGCTCGTAACCGCTGAGCCATCCCCAGTCCTACCCTGATGAATCTTAACATCTATATGAATTAATTTTATAATTTTGCTTTATTGTAAAGAGGAATAAGAGTTTAAGTTTTATATTCATGGGGATCTCCTTCAGTATGAGATGTTTTATGTCTATGAAGAACCTTTGATGGTAAGGGTCTTTTTTTTAAATGACCCACATTTATAGCACGATTTTATACGAATTTTTTTTTACATATTTGAAAGGAACTAGACTAACTAAGTTTTAAATAACCTTACATTTCTTTTGGATTCTTATGTTTTCCTAAAGTGCAATATCTACCACAAGAAACTGTACGAGGACAAACAAAAGTAAGTACAGTCCAACATTCATAGGGCTTAACTTCAGTGGGAGTTTGCTGTTATCTTCCCAAGAAAATTTGAAAATGAATTACATATAATCTTATAGCACATTCAACAAATCTACCCAGTGTTGAAACACTAAATATCTTTCATATCTTCTCATTATTCTGAAGGAGATACAGTCTCTCTTTCCATTTTGGGAGGCTCACTTGTGACATAGGACATTATTATTAAATGAAGAAGAAATAAATACTTTTCAATTGAAATTAGAGTTTCATCACAGACATGTAGTATAGGAATTAAGCTTTCTCAAGATGAGACTTTTTGACTCTCATAAACTAACTCAATAAGTTTGGCAAAGTCACAAGTACATGAGTAACACTGGCTTTTCCACTGAGTATTTATTTTTTGGTCAGTTCTAAACATATACTTATTATGTATTCAATGTGTGCATGTGTGTTCCTTGTGCAATATCTGAGTGCTATGAAACTAAACAGATTGGCAGCTCTACAGCATAGTGCTCATGGGGCCATAATTCAAATGGTGGTACAGGTAAAAAATCATTTGTTTCTCTTCTGTTTTTAGAGGAATGCCTTGGAAACATAGACCAGTTATGTCATATTGAGGCACATGATTTTATGAGAAATTAATACACATCAATATACTTTAAGCTGGGCTTATTTATATTATTGTTTTTCTTCAATTGTTCCAGGACAAATTAAAACTTCTTCAGAGACAAATATATACCAAGTTGCAAATAAAAATTACCTTCCATGTTTTTTAGCACTTTGACAATACTCTTCAAAATTATGGTCTTCCCAACTGTAGCCTAATACAGTAACAAAAAGTAAATAATATATTAATCAATATGTACAAAATTGAATATCTTAAGTGAACTATGCCTTAATTATTTGGCTCATTCTTACTCTTTCTCAAAGACATATACCAAAAGTATCAATAAATAATACAGAGTAGTCCCCTTATTTTAAAATGTAAAGGAAAGTTCACAGTCTTACCAGTAGCAGTGAGGTTCCTATATGTCTCCAGCATCACATCTTTGTAGAGATTCTTTTGGGAAGGATTCAGCAAAACCCACTCATCCTCAGTGAAGTCAATGTGCACATCCTCAAAGGTCACTGAATTCTAGAATAATCCAACCAACAGTAAAACAAAGTGTGATTCTGACATTGGATCCTTCTTTTAAAATGATATATTTGTATAATGTTGCAGCTTCCCATGCTTCTTCCATGACATTACATTATAATATAATCACCAGTCACTTTAGAAGGAAACTGAAGACGAGGTTCATATGTGCCCTTCCTTGGCTCTTTCAGTAGGGTACAGCTTTAAGAAAGAAATGCTAATGAACAGACATAAAGACACAGAGAAGCAAGCAGATCAACACTACTGAGAAAACATTACAGAAATAGTAAGAACAATGATTATCTAAAAAAGAGATGGGGAAATTGGGTGTGCTGACACTTGCCTTTAATCCCAGCAATCAATACAATAGCAGATGAATTAAATTGAGTTGTATGTCAGTCAAAGCCTATGCAATGAGTTACAGGTAAGCCAGAGTTACAAATTAATAAAACCCAGTATCCATCCAAAAATCATTCAAATAAAAAACGTAAGAGGAAATCAGAGGATTTATAGAAGATCTTACAAAAACTTTGTATTCTCTTTAGTTCTACGTTCATGTTACAGAACCTGTAGTGGCCCAGTTTAAACTGTTTCATACTAAGATCTTAATAAAGGGAGTACATGTTTAAGCAGTTACAAATGGACCAAAGAAAACATCAGCCCCGCAAATGATGATCATAAATAACATAGAGTAAGGGAGATGGGTCAGCAATTAAGCAGTCTTGCTGTCCTTGCAGATAAGTGGGAAAATTGCCAGTACTAATGGGGGCTTGTAATTATCCATTACTTCAACTTCATAGGTGCTGAGGTCTCTTGTGACTACCACGAGGAACAAGCACACATGTGGTACATACCCTTGTATATAGATACAACCTCATATTCATTGAAAGCATTCAAAAGAAAAAAATTAGAGGCAGGTAGAAAGTCACACCCCTGCAGTGCAATGATTCAAAAGGCAGAGGTATTAATGTCATGGATACTACTCTCCTGGGAAAGAGAATGATACCCTCCACGAAACTTCGAATTTCAAGATGTAGGTGAAGTTCAACATAGATGTTTATTATTGAAATGTATAAAACCCTACATTCCATGCTCATCAGACAAAACAACACACACACACACACATACACACAGATGCACACAAACAAACAACTATGTTGTTCCGCCATTAATCCCTCCGTGCCAGGATCATTTGTGTTTCTGAATTTAAGGACAGCATGGTCTAAGGAGCTACATTCAGTACCCAGAGCTACACAGAAAAATATTGTCTATCAAAAACAAGCACCTTTAATCCCAGCACTCAGGAGGCAGAGGCAGATAGATCTTTGTGAGTTCAAGGCCAACCTGGTCTATTAGAGCTAGTAATAAGAGAGGCTCCAAAGCTAGAGAGAAACCGTCTCAAGAAACGAAAAAAAAAAATTACAGAAACCACCTGTGTTAGTTATAAATTTTATACATGTGAAGAGATACTATGAGCACCATAACCCGTATTAAAAACATTTAATCAGGGTGGCTATTTTATACTTCCAGAAGTTCGTTCAGTCCATTTTCATTATGGTGGGGAGAATTATGTTGTGCAGGACAATTTTGCTGCAGGCCACAGGAAGTTGACTGAAATGCTTGGCAGTATCCAGAACATAGGAATTCTCAAAGCCCATCCGCAGTGCCACACTTCTTTCAACAAGACCAAACAGATTCCAACAATGCCATAATTTGTAATAGCACCAATCCCTATGAGATTATAGGAGCCAATGACATTGAAACTACCACATTGCCACAATCAGGTCCTTGCTCAGACTGGTGACTCCAGCAGCTGATTTCCTCCCATTTCCCCTGCAGTGCACTCAGTAAACTATTCGTTCTACTCTGATCTGAAGGCAGAAACCATGTTCCAAATGCAGGTCCTTCTCCTGTGAGTGTAATGAATAGTGGAATCATGACTCAAGTGGGTAATTTTAAAAGTCTCAGGCCACACAGTCATTTAAGAATTTTGAGGGGCTGGAGAGATGGCTCAGAGGTTAAGAGAACTGACTGCTGTTCCAGAGGTCCTGAGTTCAATTCACAGCAACCGCATGATGGCTCACACACATCTATAATGAGATCTGGTGCCCAGAACACTATATACGTAAAATGAATAAATTAAAAAAATTGCTTCCAACAATTCTTTAAGAAAAAAAGAATTTTGAATCATTACCGGGTGGTGGTCGCACACACCTTTAATCCCAGCACATGGGAGGCAGAGGCAGGCCGATCTATTGGAGTTCGAGGCCAGCCTGATCTACAAAAGCTAGTTCTGAAACAGGCACCAAAGCTACAGGGAAACATTGTCTCAAAAAAAATTTTTAAATCAAGACAGCAAAGTCATTGACCTGGAATGCCATAGAATAAAATTGAAGTCTCATATAAAACCATCTCAACAATATTTTTCTACAATGCTGGAAGTGCAGCTATTCTAGAATATACCTTTCCAGTGAGGAAACACTGTACAAACTTAAGAGATTAATAAAGAAAAATCTGCACAAAGATAGCATGCATCCATCTCTGGCAAATGCTCAAAGAGGAGAGAATCTAGAATAAACATTGCATTCCACATACACTGCAATCCTTGAGTTTCTTTCAGGTGCAGACTCTAGCTTACACTTTGAAGAAATTAAATAGCCATGGGAAACTGCCAGTCTTGCCAGTTAGGGAATTGGGAAACTTACACAGCAAGGATATTGTCACTATTATGTCAAAAGTATGTAAGTGACCTGAGCAGCAGGTCATACTTTACTGACAGAGCCCTACGTGCAGTGCCTGAAGGTGAGAAAGACAGGAAAACTGGAACAAAGGTGTGATAAAAGCTGAGACAGAGACGTCTTTTTTTTTTTTTTTTTTTTTCGAGACAGGGTTTCTCTGTGGCTTTGGAGCCTGTCCTGGAACTAGCTCTGTAGACCAGGCTGGTCTCGAACTCACAGAGATCCGCCTGCCTCTGCCTCCCGAGTGCTGGGATTAAAGGCGTGCGCTACCATCGCCCGGCGACAGAGAAGTCTTGTATGAGCTATGTATTATTCCACGTAAGCTTCTGAAGATGAATAGCTTCTTGTATACCATTTGTAAGGGGAAATGGGAGGAAATAGGAGACTTCTAGGAAATCAGCAGAAATTACTACACAATGGGACAAACTCAAAATAAAGTTAATCAAGCAATGGAACACAATAGCAGGGTGGTGGTGGAGCACGCCTTTAATCCCTATATTGGGAAGGCAGAGGCAGGTGGCTCTCAGGAATTTTGAGGCCAGCATGGTCTCCAAGAGCTAGTTCCAGGACAGACTCCAAAGCCACAGAAAAACCCTGTCACAAAAAAAAGCAACACAGAGCTGGAGAGATGGCTCAGTGGTTAAGAGCACTGCCTGCTCTTCCAAAGGTCCTGAGTTCAATTTCCAGCAACCGCATGGTGGTTCACAACCATCTGTAGTGAGATCTGGTGCCCTCATCTGGACTGTAGGGATACATGCAGACAGAATACTGAGAATATTGTATACATAACAAATAAATTTTAGAAAAAAAAGAAAAAAAAAAAACAAAGGCTATCTCAAGAATATTATGGACTGGCCGGGCGGTGGTGGTGCACGCCTGTAATCCCAGCACTTGGGAGGCAGAGGCAGGCGGATCTCTCTGAGTTCGAGGCCAGCCTGGTCTACAAAGGGAGTTCCATGACAGGCTCCAAAACTACAGAGAAACCCTGTCTAAAAATCAAAAAAAAAAAAAAAAAAAAAAAAGAATATTGTGGCCTATGCCCAAAGTGGCCTTGGGACCATAGCTCACTGTGGTGGGAAGAGTTGGGTTCTCAGGATCTGAAGAACCTCTCCAGAAAGGCACTGGTTCCAGATCCTTACCATCTCTCCCAAACATATTCCCAGTTTCAATGAAGGAGTTCCATTTTATTCTCCATAACTCAGGACCTTAGGCAAAACCCCAAGGCCTAGACACTCACTAGGCTCTTCCTGGCTCTGCCAAGAGCATCCCTGGTTTTGAGAAGGAGCTAAGTTCCTTCTCCATGAGTAGGACCCTAAATGGAAAGACATCATTGATATGGCCAGCTCTCAACACAACACCATTTTCCTTTCAAATGACTGTCACTTCTCTCAGCATATACATCTGACAGAACTATAATTTTCTCTAAAAAGAATTGGAACTTTAAGTCACACCATACTCTAATATTCATTATGATCCCATAATGACCTTGAGCAGCACGTTAGAGGTTTCTCATTGATTTGGGACAGGAGTAGTGGCTGTTTATAAATCAGTGGTGTCTCTGTCATGGTCTAGAGCAAAATGTTTAAACAATCCTTGTAAACGATATTGTATACTAGCATCTTAATCTCTAACAGGCCTAATTAGCACACTACCTTGCTATCTTTGGGTAATTTAGAGGCAGGCTTCCTCAGCTAATATCTCCTAAGCATTGATGATGCCTTTCTATCAAATTTCTACTCTTTTGCACCACCGGTTAGCGGTAGAGTGGGAAGGAATGCAAGAATTCCATTTACAAACACCACAAAATTAACTCCAAAGAGATCTTACTCCTCAATGTTAAATACAAAGGGCAAAGCTTCTGAAAGATAACAGCAAAACTAGGCATCTCCAAGTTTGGGATGCTGCCTTTCTTTCGTATCAAAACCACATTGATGTGGACCACAAAGATGTTTCTACACACAATTCCCTGCTGGAAATGCTTTTCACAGATGCATCCCACAGAGGGAAGTTGTTCAGAGGCCAAGACCTGGTTCTGGGGAGTTGCAAGGACCACATGGGACCTCAGAGAACACTGATGATAGCAGTGGGTTCCTACACTGTCTCCCATGGCTTACGGTCCTCTCCTCCTCATCTTGGAACAGCAACCCCTTACTCACCATGTCTTGGCTTCCAGGCTCACCCATGTTCTCCTCAGAGCTCGCTCCCATAGCACTCACAGCACAGAATACAATCCACTGGCGCCTGCTCAGCTTTAAAATCAATCCAGCAGCGTGGCGTCAGGAAGTGCCCTGCCTGATTTCTGACTGACAGGTCGGCCTGGAGGTCTTGATTGGCTAGTGAGGCTTGAGTGACAAGAGCAACTCCCTGAGCCTTACAGCGTGCTTAAAGACACAGCACAGGATTCCATGGCTCAGGCTTCCACCCCAGAACCAGACTTTTACAGATCTGCAAACATACGAATTTCAATATCACTTATGCCTCTATCAGATAGATGACACAGCCATCTTCCTGCAATCCACAACCACACTCCCTTCATCCTCCTGGACATGATGTGGCTAGCTAGCACAGCCCATTACACAATGTGGAGTAGAATGATTCTCCTGTTCAAAAGATGGAAGGGTACACAGAATACTAATGAGTTTAGATTTTAAGAAACCAAAGATGACAGGGCTGGAGAGATGGCTCAGAGGTTAAGAGCATTGCCTGCTCTACCAAAGGTCCTGAGTTCAATTCCCAGCAACCACATGGTGGCTCACAACCATCTGTAATGAGGGCTGGTGCCCTCTTCTGGCCTGCAGGCATACACACAGGCAGAATATTGCATACATAATAAATAAATAAATAAACAAATAAATAAATAAATGTAAAAAATAAGATGATGTTTGTTCTGTGGCTTCAGGCTGACACCAGGAGTCACAGGCACTTCTGACAGCCATGAGAGCAACCCAAGCACCAAATGACAACTAAGCTGATATCTTTTTCTCCTGCCAGAAGATTGCATGTTAGCTACAGACTATGTCCCATTACAGACAATGACCAGCTGGCAAATTTAGCTCAGCTTCTCAGGTGTCCACCATTACAGAGGCTTTGAGACTGCCACATTCTTAAGCTTAAGTGGGTACAGTCATAACGATATTTACTATACTTGCTTTATCATTTTAACCTTGTAATTACACAATAAAAAGAATTCTGAATCTTCTCCTCTGTTAAAAGCCATAGATTTATCCATTATAGGCTCCCTGTCTAATGGGTCAATTAGCCTATAGGTATTTCCACTGACTGACAATGGGTGCTGACTGTAGGAGGTATAGCCCTTTAAACTTTCCTGTTGCTTTTCCTGGCACAAAGGCACACAATGGGTCAGACTCAGCTGGCCACAGCATGTATGATTGGACTACCCCAATCTCAGCAGTAACCTAGGCCAATTCTAGGGCAAACACCATACCCTCTTCATTCTTTTCACTCAGTAAGAAGTGAGAGAGGCTGTGGCTTGGTGACCACAGCACTGCTGGTTACAAGGGTGAAGGCAAAACTTATTTTGGTCTCTCCACGTCTTGGAGATGCCTGAAGATGGCAGCAGATACACTGCCAGTGCTGGGGTAGGACCATATTTAAAAACTCTAAAAATTTCTTCCTTTGTCTCTGCTTCACATCAGCTACTCTGGCTATCAAAATCCATCTTAGTAACTGTACAGACACTTGAATACTTTTTCCTTGTGCCCTATAAACAAATATTTGCATTTTTACTCACAATTTTATGCTCAGTTTACTCTTTCATTTTTATATCTACTACTTATTTCTGGGCACTCAGTACTTAACTTTCCACCTGCGGTTCAATTTTCTTGTGGGATCCATCACGTGCTCCCTTGTACACATGATGACACTTCTGTGTGTTTTGTGGTTCACTTGTCAGACCCACATTTACGTGCCATTTGTTGGCTGATTGTGGCTTATTGGGCTGCCATTTGTAGCCCATGACACATTGCTTTCTAAAAGGTTTTAGAGCCACTAACACATGGCATTAAGATTCTCATATGCTAGCTCTTTAACTATCGATTGCCCTTCTTCTGTACCTCCAATCAACCTATTAGATGTCTGTGTCAGTCTGGAGACAAAGTCTTGAAATAATTTATCTGGTCCCTATCTTATACTAGACAACTCCCCAGCCTGTTCTTTAGAAGACGAAAGTCTATGCCAGGTCTTCATGGCAGCTGCATTAACTTGGACATACGCTGTCATATCAAAGTCTAATTGCTGATCTCCGTATCTCCTTTGCACACTCCTGCCTAGCCTTATTCTGCCTAACTATAGGCCGATTCTGGGACATTCTTAACCAATGAAATGAATACATATTCAGAGAACACAGAAGCATTATCCCACAGCAGTGTGAACTTGTGGAATGTCAGCTGATTTAGATCTGTGACATGAAACCACTGCTACAGTCAATGGCCTTATTAAATGAAGAAGAAATAAATGGTTTCCAATTGAAATTACAGAGTTTCATCAAAGACATGTAGTATAGGAATTAAGCTTTCTCAAGATGAGACTTTTTGACTCTCATAAACTAACTCTTTCAATAAGTTTGCCAAAGTCACAAGTACATGAGTAACACTGGCTTTTCCACTGAGTATTTATGTTTTGGTCAGTTTTAAACATATACTTATTATCTATTCAATGCACATCCTCAAAGGTCACTGAATTCTAGAATAATCCAACCAACAGTAAAACAAAGTGTGATCCTTATACTTATTTTACAATGATATATTTGTATAATGGTACTGCTTCACACACGTCTTCTATGACATTACATTATAATGTAATCACCAGTCACTTTAGAAGGAAACTGAAGACGAGGGTCATGTGCCATTTCTTGGCTCTTTAAGTAGCATAAAGCCTTGAGAAAGAAAACCAATGGACAGACATAAAGACACAGAAGCAAGCAGATCAACACTACTGAGAAAACATTACAGAAATAGTAAGAACAATGAGTATCTAAAAAAGAGATGGGGAAATTGGGTGTGCTGACACTTGCCTTTAATCCCAGCAATCACTATAAAAGCAGATGAATTAAAGTGAGTTGTATGTCACTCAAAGCCTATGCAATGAGTTACAGGTAAGCCATAGTTACAAATAATAAAACCCATTATCCCCCAAAAATCATTCAAATAAAAAACGTAAGAGGAAATCAGAGGATCTACTGAAGAACTTACAAAAACTTTTGTACTCACTTTAGTTCTACATTCATCTTACAGAACCTATAGGGCCCAGTTTAAACTGTTTCATACTAAGATCTTAATAAAGGGAGTGTATGTTTATTTTATTTTTTATTTATTTAGTTTTTGGTTTTTCGAGACAGTGTTTCTCTGTGGCTTTGGAGCCTGTCCTGGAACTAGCTCTGTAGACCAGGCTGGTCTTGAACTCACAGAGATCCACCTGCCTCTGCCTCCTGAGTGATGGGATTAAAGGCGTGCGCCACCGTTACCCGGCTGTTTTAATTTTTTTTTAATTGAAAAAATTTCCGCCTCCTCCCCGACTGAGATTTTCCTCCCCCTCCTCTCCCCCTCCCCCACTCCTTTCCCCCTCCCCCACTCCATTCCACCTCCCTCTTGAGTCTGAAGAGCTGTCCATTTAAACAGTTACAAATGGACCAAAGAAATATCAGCCCTGCAAATGATGATCATAAATAACATAGAGTAAGGGAGATGGGTCAGCAATTAAGCAGTCTTGCTGTCCTTGCAGATAAGTGGGCACAATTGGCAGTACTAATGGGGGCTTGTAATTATCCATTACTTCAACTTCATAGGTGCTGAGGTCTCTTGTGACTACCATGAGGAACAAGCACACATGTGGTACATACCCTTGTATATAGATACAACCTCATATTCATTGAAAACATTCAAAAGAAAAAAATTAGAGGCAGGTAGAAAGTCACACTCCTGTAGTGCAATGATTCACAAGGCAGAGGTAGTAATGTCATGCTTACTACGCTCCTGGGAAAGAAAATGATACCCTCCACCAAACTTCGAATTTCAAGATGTAGGTGAAGTTCAGCATAGATGTTTATCATTTAAATATATAAAAATCTACATTCCAGGCTCATCAGACAATAAAACAATACACACACACAAACAACAATGTTGTTCCGTCATTGATCCCTCTGTGCAGAAGCCAAGATCGTTTGTATTTCTGAGTTAAGGACAGCATGGTCTAAGGAGCTATATTCAGGACCCAGAGCTACACAGAAAATCATTGTCTTTCAAAAACAAAAGGAAAAAGAAAAAACTAAAATAGAAATCAGGATAGCAAAAGGCTTAAAAGTGAATAGCAATTGCTTCAACTGTATGTTTATCATTAAGTGATAATATTTATAATGGCAATAAAGTCATAACATCAGGACACACATAACCAGAGAAGGGTTGAGGCTATATATATGAAAATCCAATCACCAGTATAGGAATTTCATCCAAAAGTTTTCTCCCACTAATTGTTCCCCAAATATAACAAAGAAGAGTACCCTGGAGAGACAAGTGTTCAACCACTTCTTCTAATCTGGGACCTTTTCCTTCAATCAACTACATTCTGACCCTGATCCATAAATATTCATTGTCATCCCATGATAAAAACGTATTTAGTCTAACTTCAAAGATTGTCATAGGCTGGAACAGTTCCTGAAGTATTTCAAAGTGAAGTCTTTTATAAGAATCATGATATTGACTTGATTGGCCATAACCCAGCCCCATAAAGCCTCACCTAATAGTGCCACTCACTCCCTAGATTATTGGGTCTAACTACATTCGAACTACCAGAGTGGTTTATCTGAGTCTTAAGGTAGATAGATTCCCAATTATCTGAGGAACTGCCATATTGGTTTCCATAGTGGCTATACAGATTTGTGTTCCCAGCAGCAATGGAGGAATGTTCTCCTTACTCAACATCCCTGCTAGCATGAGTTGTTCCTTGTGTTACTGAACCCAGCTATTCTGACAGGTATATGGTGAATTCTAAAAGCTCTTTTGATATACATTTTATTGATGGCTAAGTATATTGAACATTTAGTTAAGTGTTTCTAAGACACTTCAGATAGATCTATTTAGAACTCCTTGTATAAATCTGTACCACAATTTTTTAATGATTTATTTAACTTTATGTTCATTGGTGTGAAGGTGTCAAATCTCATGGAACTGCATTTTTTCAGACAGTTGTGAGCTGCCATGTGGGTGCTGGAAATTGAACCCGGGTCCTCTGGAAGAGCAGTCAGTGCTCTTAACTGCTGAGCCATCTCTCCAGCCCCTGTACCACAATTTTTTGAATTAATTTTTTGTTGTGTTGCTTCTTGAGTTCTTTTGCTTCTGAGCAAGTAAACCCAAACTACATAGACAAACATGATGTGTACTCTTTGTAAGTGGATATTAGCTGTTGAATAAAAACTGTTAACAGTACAATACACAGACCCAGATAGGGTAAGTGTCAAAATGGTGGCTCAAGATTTGTGTAGTGGCTAACCAATAACTGACCCAAATTGAGGCCTATGGTGGCTTGGAAGAGCCCTGAGATTGGCAGGATCCAAAAGTTGGATGGCTCAGAGAACTAGGCTAGAACCAAGTATAAGTAACAATAAAGAAAAAAGTCAATGTAATGATACCTAATTCCATGACCAATAGCTCTCCAGGTCTCCAATCCTCTTCAACATTGTTGAGAGTAGCACACTTCTTTTTCTTGGGCTCATTCCATTTCTGATTAGTAGCTCTCCTTGACAGGTAACCTGTGACCCTAGGATCTCTAACATCTTGGGTAATTAAAGAATTCCAACCTTCCAATATTAAGATCCAATCAACCATAGGCTCTGGGTCAATACACTGACTCTGCCCTCTGCAGTACACATATCTAGTCTTATAGACTCTGGCTGGCTCAATTCCACTGTCACTGCTGTTTTGGTGGTCATCTCACACTGCTGGCCTCTTCATAATGGGGTCTTCTGTTGCAACCGAGTTTCACTTTCATCAGTACATTCTCATAAAATCTCCTCAAGGTGCCACACCTCTTGGCATGACCCTTACAGTCCTGTGCATTCAAATGTCAATGAGACTGCACCTTCTGTGATGTCCTTTCCTGGCCTCTCACAGTGCCAAGTCTTACATCCATCAATAACTTCAAAACCTACACCTCCTGGGAGAGACACAATATAAACTCCATCTACCAGCATGAGGCACATCCTTGACTACCTCGTAAGATAGCTTCTCTGTGATCTTATTAAATACTTCCCAGACATTTTCACATAAGTGATGCTGGTCTCGTTATCATCACTAAATTTTTAGCTCTAGCCGTCCAGCATTAAGTACCCAGCAGAGCAATATTTTGCTTAAATATTTTGGATAACTTGCTCACCACAGCTGATTCTTCAGCCCCAGCTAACCAGAAGCAGAGGATTAAATGCCTTTCTTTCATTCTTAACTCTTAAGCCAGAACGATGTGTCCTAAGCTGTCAGGTTTTGCTGCTTACTGGGGTTGGAACATGACATCTTGTTTAATTCTATCTTTACCAGCTTTCTGTCTTTCACTGTAGAAGCTTGACTGTTTTGATCTGTGAACTAAGCTGTCCCTGAACTAACTAACAGAAGTGTGCAGGCCTCTACAGTATGAGTGCTAGGGTTAAAGTCAATGTGCTGCCAACCCCTCAGCCTACCAATTCCTTTATTTTATTTCTTAATCTGTTGATGTCCTTGAGCAAAAGATTAAGATACATTCCACTTTGGGGGGCCCTTACCTCCTGAAGTAAGGTTCCTTGCTCTTTTCATGAAGTATCTTCAGTAGAGTTACCACTAATATCCACTCGGCAGAGTCTATCTAAGGTAGTGTAGGTAATTCTTCACCAATGGAATTAATCAAAATCTCCTTACAGTAGCCTCAGGCAGATTCTTTGAACCAAGTCACTTTCTTCAACAAAATATAAAAATAATTCCTAAAGAACATACTAAAATTCTTCTTTGAAACCTCTTGAGCTGGCTCCCGATATTTCACGTCATTATCAAGGTCACTCTCCCCCATGCTCCTCCTAGTATGATTCTGTATGCAGTGCCAAATGCATTCTGTCCTTTTCTTAAACCAAAGAATCAAAGACCTTATTATCTCAACAAAAGCATGATTAGAACTAGCACAGCAATACCCAAGTCCCTGGGACCAACTTCTGTTGTAGTTTTTTTTTTTTTTTTTTTTTTTTTTTTTTTGTAAGGAGACACAGTGACCCGAGAAATTCTTATAACAAAAACATTTAATTGAGGTGACTCATGTACAATTTAAGAGGTTGAGTTAATTATCATCATGGCTGGAAGCCTGTAAGTTGGTAGCCAGATGTGATACTGGAACTGAGGGTCCTTCGTTCTTGACTAAGAGGAAAAAGGACATAGTTGACACACTGGGAAGTATCCTGAGAATAAGAGACCCCAAAAAACCCACAGTGACATACTTCCTCTAACAAGACCATCCCAACTGCAGAATGGCAACACCTCCCACTACT
This sequence comes from Microtus obscurus, assembly GCA_963919715.1. Taxonomy (NCBI): domain Eukaryota; kingdom Metazoa; phylum Chordata; class Mammalia; order Rodentia; family Cricetidae; genus Microtus; species Microtus obscurus. Next base: position 131,557 of record CAWTZC010002187.1, read on the forward strand.
TCCACTCCATAAGATATTATGGTGCCAAATATATCCAAACTACCACAGTGTTATAGCTGAGTCTTTTTTTTAATTTTTTTAAAAATATTTTATTTATTGTGTATACAATAGTCTGTCTACATGTATGCCTGCAGGCCAGAAGAGGGCACCAGACCTCATTACAGATGGTTGTGGCCCGGTGATGGTGGCGCACGCCTTTAATCCCGCCTTCAATCCCAGCACTCGGGAGGCAGAGGCAGGCGGATCTCTGTGAGTTCGAGACCAGCCTGGTCTACAGAGCTAGTTCCAGGACAGGCTCCAAAGCCACAGAGAAACCCTGTCTCGAAAAACAAAAAAACAAAAACAAAAACAGATGGTTGTGAGCCACCATGTGGTTGCTGGGACTTGAACTCAGGACCTTTGGAAGAGCAGGCAATGCTGTTAATCACTGAGCCATCTCTCCAGCCCCTAGCTGAGTCTTGAGGTAGATAGATTACCAATTATCTGAGGAATTGCCATACTGACTTCCATACTGTCTATACAGGTTTGTATTCCCAGCCAATGGGAGAATGTTCCATTTTCTACATATATTTGCCAGTATGAGATGTCATGGTGTTATTGATCCTAGCCAATCTGACAGGTAGAAGATGAATCATTAAAGTAGTCCTGATTGGTATCTTCTTGGTAGCTAAGGATGTTGAACATTTATTTATGTGTTTTTAAGCCAGTTAAATTTATCTCTTTAAAATTCTTTAATTTGATGTGTACCACATTTTTTTTTGATTTGTGGATGTCTAGTTTCCTCAGTTGTATTTTATTCTGAGCAAATACATCCAGAACCACATAGACAAACATGATATGAACTCATATATATGTGGATATCAGCAGTTGAGAAAAGAATAATCACAGCACAATCCACAGTCTCAGAGTGGGTAAGTAAGAAGGAATGCTGTAACAGGGAATGCATGGAGCTCACATGAAAAGAGGAAATAGACTAGATATTATGGGTGAACAAGGAATATCAAGAGCAAAAATTATGGGATAAAAGGAGGGAAGGATGTAGAATATACAGGGAAAGATGACTGGAATAGAAAAACTTTTAAGGTTGATGTGGAAACCTAATGCAGTAGAAACTTTTTGCTAGCTAAGAGGACAACCCTAGTGAGGACTCCCAGTGTCTAAAGATATGGAGCCTGAACCTGTCATCTTCTCCAATGACATACAGCTCCCTGTGGTGGGAATAGGAAAGAAAGCCAGCCACAAAATATTTGACACACAGTTCTGCTGTCTGGAAGATATACCAGGAAAATGGTGTTTTAAATTGATGTTGTGGCAAACCAATGACTGGTGTAACTTGAGGCCTAAGCAAAAAGAATCAATTCATGACCAACACTGTGTGGACAGCAAGGCACAAGAATTTCAATGATTCAGAATTTTTTTTTTTTTTTTTTGGTTTTTCGAGACAGGGTTTCTCTGTGGCTTTGAAGCCTGTCCTGGAACTAGCTCTTGTAGACCAGGCTGGTCTGAAACTCACAGAAATCCTCCTGCCTCTGCCTCCCAAGTGATGGGATTAAAGGCGTGCGCCACCACCGCCCGGCTGATTCAGAATTTAGAGTAAAACAAAATACAAGTAACAAAAATGAACATAATAGCCAACATAATGATCCCTACCTCTACTCTGATAAAATTATAGATTGTTTCCTAGACTAATTGTCAACAGAGGGCCTTCCTCTGAAAATTGATTATGGCAGGTTAAAAAGAAACTTCACTCAAATACTAGCTGAAGCACTTGGAAGCAAGCAGAAATGTGGGTAAGAGTTTTGTAGAAGCCAGATGTGTCAAGGACACCAAAAAAAAAAAAATTACAGCATCAACTAAGCAGGGATCATAAGGACTTAGAGAGCCTGACAGAGCAATTATGGAGCTTACAGTGTCTGAGTACTATCCTTTGAGTGTGTACTATGGTTCTTTGCTTGGTGTTTTTGTGGGACTCCTAACTGTAAGAGTGTTTCTGACTTGTTTGCTCTTGGGACTATTTTCCTTTACTGGTTTTGTAATCATGCATGGATATGAAGGTTTGTGTCTAGGGCTGGAGAGATGGCTTAGAGGTTAAGAGCACTGCCTCCTCTTCCAAAGGTCCTGAGTTCAACTCCCAGCAACCACATGGTGGCTCACAACCATCTGTAATGGGGTCTGGTGCCCTCTTCTGGCCTGCAGGCATACACACAGACAGAATATTGTATACATAATAAATAAATATTTAAAAAAAATAATGAAGGTTTGTGTCTAGACTTATTGTATCTTGATATGATGTTCATTGACATTCCTGGGAGGCCTGCTCTTTCTGAATGGAAACAGAAGAACAGAGGATCTGAATAAACAAAAATGCTTTTAATCTAACTTCATAATCTTCACAATCTTTAGCAGCCAAAATGTTTTTCAAATATCCAAAGTCTCTTCTGATACTCAAGACAAAATATTGTCTTGTGACATCTTTTATAATCAATAAAGGAAGTATACTTTTCATACATAAAAGGCCACAGGATATATTCCATTCAGAAAGAGAGGAATATCATGATCAGTGTTCCAGTCACTAATTTGAGCAGACATCCCATACTCACATACAGACCACAACAGGCAAAGAACAGGTAGGCCACCAGTTCATAAAACTCCTTCATTCCTTTAGTTTTCACAATCCCCAAACAACTCTCCAGCCATCACCCCTGAGACATATCCTCACCCCTCAAGAGCAGGTAGTTGAACTCAGACAAAGACTAACTAATAAAGCAATGTCCACATCAGTCATTTGAAATCCAGGCAGACTGTCCACCCATGGATCTCCTCCACTCTTTGAATACCTCCCCCAAACATTATTCTCAACCTACCTGCCTTCTTGTCACTGTGTCCTAGCCCCCAAAAGAGTGGAGATGTTCTGTTTGAACAAGAGACAGCAGCTGTGAGAAGTCCATGTAGGCCACTTGCGCACTGACATGTCCACTCCCAAAGTCCCTCACACTACACAGTCCCCAATCCACCCCCTCTCTTCATGTTTTCTCAGCCACCAGCTTCTACAAAGACTTCCTGGCAGAACAGAGACCACATTTGTCAACTGATTTCTAGTTCCAAACGTGGATATGAAGGACCTCTGTTGAACCATAGGCCACAAGGACCAGAAGAACAGACAGCAAATAGAAACCAAAGAATAAAACACACTTTCAAAATAGACAAAATAAGAAATAGGAACCTAAACTCACAATCACCACAAACCCAGATACATAGATGACAGTTTAAGAACACAAACAACAGCCATGGCAATATGTCCCCACCTGAGCCCAGCTATCCTACTACAACAAGCCCTCAATACTCTATCACAGCTGCAACACAAGTAATACTGTGTGAGAGGTGTCTCCTACTCTTTTCCTTAGTCTTGAGACCCTATTTCTCCTATTGGGTTACCTCTTCAAGCCTTGAGATGAGAGTTTATGCCAGTCTTACTTAACTTCACATGTTGTAGTGTAGGGCCTGCACTGTGAGAAGGTTCATGAGTCAGGCAAGGGACTGGAGATTGAAAAACTCACAGAGACATGGGTCACTCTTAAAACAAGAAAGCTGATTTTATTGTGATCCAGGGCAGCTTATACAGGGTACTCAATAAATGACCATGCCCAAGCTTCTGGGATTTTTAGCTGCAAACCCACCAAAAACCACTCCCCTGCCATCATGAACTAATGAAGTTCTCATTCTCACAGCAACTGCAAGCACAGGAAAACCAGCTCTTCACTCCATCAGGCAAAGCGTCATAGAAAATTCTGAGGGTCTGCAGTCCCAAACAATATGTCATGTTTAGTTGATATCCCTGGAGATCTTCTCTTTAAAAAGGACAATGGAGGAGCAGATATGAAGGAGAGGGAGTCAGGGGACAGTAATGAAAGAAGCAAAAGTAGAGAAAATTGAATATTGTGTGGGAGAAAAATTTCAAAATGAAAAGAAAGAGGAATGTGAATGCTGTGGGGAAGATTGGACCAAAGCAAGATTAAAACTCAGCAGGATGAAAAAACAAAATCCTTCAATTGCGTCTCAGACTCAAGGGGCTCCATGCTAAAACAGCTTAGATAGCTCCACCCCTGTAACTGTTTGTTCTCGTCACTTATTTGCTATTCCCACTCTCTGTATGCAGCTGTTCATGGCAAATGCCTCCAAGCTTGGATATGTCACTATACTGTGTTCTCAAAAGAACTCAAACTTCTTCTTCAGAGCTTCAGGCAATAAACTCTCAAAGGCTTCTCACTAGAGTTCTGACCCTGCCAAATGCAGGTAGACACAACGGTGCTGAGCTGAACCCACAGAGGGAGAATCCATGATTTTTATGTTTGACATCTTTATCATTCCTAGAATCAGTACATAAGGGATCATGACAAGTTTGGCTGCTAAGTTGGAATGGAACCCACCAAAGTTGCATGAACCAGACATACAGTAGGTTTTGCATGAAGTTGATTCCTGGAACTAGGAATCCCTTTGTTGCTCCATCCATCAATAGAAGAAGGTTTAGCTAGATGGGATCTTACCATTAGAGCACCTTGCTAGGCTTCCTCTCTATAGCAAGGGATTTTCTTTAATAGTGACAATCTACTTGAAAGTTTCTGCCACCTGATACTACCCAGAGCTGTCTCATTACCAAAAACACTTTTTCATTTCTTTCTGTACCACTTGTTTAATTTTACATTGTAGACCTATAAAAACTGTCCAACTGAATCAATACTTTTTAGCAATCAGCCTCTACTTTTTAATTTTGGCTTATTGAATTTTCAGGTAATGGAGAAAGTAAGAATTGTTTGGGACAAATATATAATCCAATGACCTCTAGCTTAATTTTTCATGCAATATACTTCAGACTGAACTCCTATGAAGTCCACCTTCACTGTCTGCATTCCTCTCAACACTCCCATCTTTTCAGTCCCATAAAAATGACTAGTGAAGCTCTGTGTATTCGTTTCTAGGGATTTTGCCATCTCAATCTTAATATTCTCAACAATCCTCCAAAAGTCATCAATTCCAAGTCCTTTGCAATAACAACATCACTCTGTTGTACCGCATTTTCTTATAACTTCCTTGTTATTTGCTGTGACTTAATTCTAATCAAAAGCATCTCCATGTTTACTTGACTGATATTACCAGGTCAAAAACCCATCATCATGGGAGCTTAGGACAGAAATTCAAGATAGCAACTGAAGATATATATATATATATATATATATATATATATATATATATATATATATCAAATGGAAAGTTTTATTAGCTTACTCTCATTTGGTCACTGCCTCAAGCTCAGCTACCCTCTTATCCAGTCAAGCTCCATTTACTTATGAGTATTGCCAGACACAGGGGAAGAGTCTTCCTACATCAATCAACAATCAACACAATTAGCCAGGCGGTGGTGGCGCACGCCTTTAATCCCAGCACTGGGGAGGCAGAAGCAGGCGGATCTCTGTGAGTTCGAGACCAGCCTGGTCTACAGAGCTAGTTCCAGGACAGGCTCCAAAGCCACAGAGAAACCCTGTCTCAAAAAACCAAAAAAAAAAAAAAAAAAAAAAATCAACACAATTTCTCACAGACATCGTAACTAGTGATTCTGAGTGTTCATGCCCTCAACTGATATTCTCTCAGAAAACTTTAGGCTACATCATGTTGACAGGTGATGCTAATACAAAGAGACCATAATATATGAGAAAGTTTAAAAACAAAAACCAGTGTATTAACCAAATCAATCACTTAAGGAGCAGAAAAACATCATCAAGATAGCAACACTAGGAAAACACAAATATCCATAGAAATAAAGCAAGTCTCTAAATTCAGGAAAAGGAAACTAAAACTATCTCTCCACAGATAGCACCCAAACCAACAAAAACAAGTAAGTCAGAATAATATACTAAATTTTCTGAATACAAAAAAATGATTTATGCTGGAGGGGATGTGGAATATGGGAAACAACCCACCACTGCCTGTTTGCATCCTAACTTGTACAACCATGTTGGAAATCAGTATTTGAGTTTCTAAGAAAATTGTGAATCATCCTACCTCAAGAACAGGCAATACCACGCTTTGCAATGTACCAGGAGATGTCATTCATAACACATGGGCATTTGCTCTACTATGTTCATACCAGTATTATTTGTAATAGTCAGAACCTAGAAACAACCTAGATGTCCCTCAACCAAAGAATGGATAAAGAAAATGTGGTACATTTATACACTGGAGTACTATTCAGTGAAAAAAAAAAAACAATGACATCTTGCAATGGAAATGGATGAAACTAGAAAATGCCATCCCGTTTGAGGAAACTCAGACTTAAAATCAAAAAAACAATATTACTCACTCAAAAGTAGATACTACTTATAAAGCAAAGGAAAACCAGTCTATAGTTCACAACCACAGAGAAGTTAGGTAACAAGGAAAACCTAACAGAAACAAATATGGATCCACCTGACAGGGGAAATAGACAAGATCTCCTGAGTAAACAGGGACAAAAGTACTGTTAGGCAAGGTCATTAAAGTTTACAGAGATTTTGTATTTTGGTTGAAGTAGTAAAACTACAGCAATTGGGCTTCATGATAAAGTCAGTTCTTTATTCAGATTTTTCATTGCCTTTGTCTGTGGACCCCAAGAAATGGTCATTCATGCCACTTATAAATCATTGAAAACTGATTACAAAACTTCACGTTAGTAATTTTTATTGGCAGCCTTGAGTACCAGCCCAAGTACCCTTCAGGTTTCAGAACTGGATATCTATGGCAAGTAATGTACTCAGGGTAAAACATTTCACTCAAGGATATTACCTCTGCAGCTTCTTTATTTTTCATGCTAGAGGAAAATGAAGTGAAGGGGGCATGGAGGAGAGGAAGAATAAGCAGAAGAAAGAAGGAGAGTAAGGGGAAGTAGTAGAATTAGGGGAGGCAAAGAAGAGAAAGAGTAGGTGCAGATTGTTGTTCTTTTTTAAAAAATACTGCAAGATCCCCGAGGCAGTAGGCAGCAGAAATGCTGTAGGTCCCAAATGGTGGTAGCGGGCCATGTGGAGGCAGACAGCAAGCTCTGGGAGCAGCCAGTCCCAGGCAGAAATGGCTGCCGATCCCAGAGCAGTGGCCTGAGTGGTGGTGGCAGGCCATGTGGCGGCAGACAGTGGGCCCTGGGAGCAGCCAGTCCCAGGCAGAGACGGCTGGTCTCAGAGCAATGGCTGGTCCCAGGCAGGGAGACACATGGCGGGCGGGCAGAAGACAGAAACATGGATAGACAGGCAGGGTGAGGTTGAATGTTTATTCAGGGGGTTATGGAGGAGGAAGGGTGGAGGGGGGCGGACAGAGAGAGAGGGAGAGAGAGAGAGAGAGACAGAGAGAGAGAGAGAAGAGGAGAAAGAGACAGAGAAGGGGGGAAGCAGAGAAGTGGGGAGAGAGGCAGAAGCGAAGCTGCCTCTCCGAGAGGAAGATGGAAAAGAGAGCGAACTCAGGCTGGAAGCTGAAGATCAGCCTGCCTCAGCGGATGGGGAGGGAGTGGGCGTGGCTTGTCTCTTAAAGGGACCAATACCATAACACAGATCTCTATGAGAATTTTAGTTTTTACAGACATGGTTAGAAAAATCCATAGACAAGGACAATAATAATAGGCATATCAAAATCACAAAAAGTGGCAAGTAGAACTTGACAAAGCAGTACTCCAGAACAGGTGACCTGACTTAGAAAAGAGCCAGCATCCAAAGGGAAGTATCTGACATTCCCAGTCCTTAGATAAAGATAGTAAACATCCCAGAATCCTAGATTCACCCATACTCCTCATATAATCTCTGCTATGATACATGCCTCTGGGACACCCAGATTTGTTTGTTAGCAAAGGTGGGGCATGCTGCCTTCCTGCTCAGTGCCTGTCTTCTATAGAAATTTTGATGTGGTCTGTTAGCAAATAACTTTGTGGGGTTGCCTCTATGTAAATTTTAGTGCTAGAAGAAAAAGTGAAGCCATTGCTCCAAGGCCTCATTGTGTGGGGAAATGGAGCAATGTCAATCCACTGATCAAGCAAAGGTTACTCTGCTGTGGTGTTCTGGAAATGTGGCCAATTTCAAAGGGAAGAATCTTGGCTTAAAAAGGTTTTTATGGGGGCCTGGAGAGATGGCTCAGAGGTTAAGATCATGGCTTGCTCTTACCAAGGTCCTGGGTTCAATTCCCAGCAACAACATGGTGGCTCAGAACCATCTGTAATGGGGTCTGGTGCCCTCTGCTGGCCTGCAGGTATACACACAGAGAGAATATTGTATACATAATAAATAAATAAATACTTTAAAAAAAGGTTTTTACAGATATGATGGTGACTTTTCCAAAAGACAAGTGTTCTCACAGCTCTGCAAAATAGGTTGTTCCATGTGGATGAGTACATATACACTTCCCTTGGATCTGCCTATTGGTCTGCGCATTGACTTTATACTCTTGTGGACTCCAATAAATTTTAACAGCTACAAAAGCAGGAAACCTCTCATGTTGCTTCCTTCCCTCCCCTTTCTGCACTCTGCCTTCAACAGCTTCAGAGTAAGTAAATGGACTCAATTTTTTCACATGTCTCTCTTCAATTATGAGTCCCCAGGAAAAGTCAGATGGATTAGTGGACTCTCACTAACTGGTCTCTTTTTCCTTCTTAATGACCAGTCAAAGCCCAGCCCGGAAGGAGTTGCAAGAGTGTTTTCCCAGCACAGGGCAGCAAAGGCAGAATTAGCTGTGTTCAAAGCAATTCTCGGGTACATAATGTTGGGGAAGCCTGAGCTAGAAAACTCACTGGTATAAACAGAAATCACTTGGAAAAAAACAGGAATATACTCTTCGATATCATTAGGCTGTTTCTGGCTCTGCTAGAGTGTCCCTGGGCTTGAGAAGGAGCTTTGTTCTTTTTCCACGATTTGGAATCTTAATGGAAAAACATCATTGATCAAGCCAGCTCTAAACATAAGACTTTTTGCCTTTTCAAATAGTTGTCACCTTGTCTTGTCATGTGCATTTGGCAGAACTATAATTATCTCAAAAAAAACCTGGTACTTTAAGTCACATCATGCCCTAATGTTCATTATGATCCTATAATGCCCCCATTGAGTAGCAGGTTAGAGGTTTGTTATTGATACGGTGATGGGTGTCATGACTATTCATAAATCATTGGTGTCTTTGCAATGGTTTAGAGGACAAATGTGTGAACAATCCTTGTAAACAACTTTGTATTCTAGCATTCGAATCTCTAACAGGCCTAGTTAGCATACAACTTATCTTTGGGTAATTTAGAGGCAACTCTACCTCAGGTAAATATCTCCTAAGTATTGGTGAAGCCTTTATATCAACAATTCTTACTCTTCTGCACCACCGCTTAGTAGTGGAGTGAGAACGAACACAAGAATGATATTTACAAACTCCACAAAATTAACTCCAAATGGATCTTACTCCTCAATGTTAAATGCAGCCGGGCGGTGGTGGCGCATGCCTTTAATCCCAGCACTCAGGAGGCAGAGGCAGGCGGATCTCTGTGAGTTCGAGACCAGCCTGGTCTACAGAGCTAGTTCCAGGACAGGCTCCAAAGCCACAGAGAAACCCTATCTCAAAAAACAAACAAACAAAAAAAAAAAAACAAAAAACAAAAAACAAAAAAAAATGTTAAATGCAAAGGGCAGAGCTTCTGAAAGATATTATAAAAACTAGGCATCTCGGGGGCTGGAGAGATGGCTCAGCAGTTAAGAGCATTGCCTGCTCTTCCAAGTGTCCTGAGTTCAATTCCCAGCAACCACATGGTGGCTCACAACCATCTGAAATGAGATCTGTTGCCCTCTTCTGGCCTGCAGACAGACACACAGAATATTGTATACATAATAAATAAATAAATAATAAAAAAAAGAAAGAAAAATCATTTAAAAAAAAAAAACTAGGCATCTCCACGTTTGGGACATTGCCTTACATACGTATCAAAATGTGGACCACAAAGATGTTTCTAACTCACAGTTCCCTGCTGGAAATGCTTTTCAAAGATACAGCCCACTGAGGGAAGTTATTTGAAGGAAAGAATTGTTTCATCAGAGTTGCAAGGACCACATGGGACCTCAGAGAACACTGATGGTAGCAGCAGATTCCTACCCTGACTCAGCAAGGGCCTGCCACACTGTCTCCCATGGCTCACGGTTCTCTCCTCCCACATCTGGGAACAGTAACCCCTTACTCACCATGCTGTGGATTCCATGCTCACCCATGCTCTCCTCACAGCACCCTGCAGTAGCACTCACAGCACAGAAAGCAATCCCCTGGTGCCTGCTCTGCTGTAAAATCAAGCAACATGGCACCAGGAAGTGTCCAGCAGGACTTCTGACTGGCAGGTCTGCCTGGACTCCCTGATTGGCTAGTGAGCCTTGAGTGACAGGAGCACCTCCCTGAGCCTTACAGTATGTTTGTTTGTTTATTTATTTTTTTATTTTTATTTTTTTCGAGACAGGGTTTCTCTGTGGTTTTTGGAGCCTGTCCTGGAACTAGCTCTTGTAGACCAGGTTGGTCTCGAACTCACAGAGATCCGCCTGCCTCTGCCTCCCGAGTGCTGGGATTAAAGGCGTGCGCCACCGCCGCCCGGCCAAAGATGATTTTGTTCTGTGACTTCAGGCTGACATCAGGAGTCACAGGCACTTCTGACAGCCATGAGAGCAACCCAAGCACCAAATTCCATCCAAGATGATATATTTTTCTCCTGCCAGAAAAGTGGGTGAAAGCTCCATTGCATTGCTATATTAAGTTCTGAATTTCTGGTCAAACTCTTATTAAACATGAATAATAAAAAAGTGTAGTCTACATGGCAAGTTGAATACTTAAAGAATATGAGGCTAGGAAGAATGATTTCATGGGCACTATGGTGAGCCAGCACCTTTTCCTCAGTGGGCAAGTGAAAAATTACTTGCATTTTTCCAGGTTCTCTACCTGAACAGGACTGGTAGATGGAACTTTCGTGTATGTAGAAAGTAGACTTATTAGAAATTCTCAGAGGCTGTGGTCCAGTTATTCTAACAACGGCTGCCTAACAAAGGAAAGCTGAAGATTTCAGCAGTTTTTTGGTCCATGAATCAGGTGTGTCAGCAGGTTTTCAGTATCCAGGAGGATTCTGAAGAAGTAGGCTCTACTGCTATGAAAGGAATGAACTTGGTAGCCAGAGTTATGTCAAGCAGGCAAATAGAGAGAATGCTTTCTTCTTTAATATCCCTATATAAATAGACTGCCACAAAAAGGTGTGATCCAGATTATAGGTGGAATTTTTTTGATTAATTATTTTCTTGATTTTTGTTTTCTTGAGACATTGTTTATCTGTGTTGGCCTGTATCACATTCTCTAGACCAAACTGGTCACAAACTCTGAAAATCCAAGTGCTTCTACTTCCAGAATTCTTGGATTAAAGATACACACTACCATCAAGCTAGAAAATGTGGTTCTTATCCCCTCAATAGATACTGACTGAAGACGGGCCTTCCCATTTCAAAACCTTAAATAAGAGAAACCCCTTATTGGTGAACCCTGTTGTTCAGTTTTACTTCCAGAGGTAGTCAGCTTGACTAGACAGAATATCCAACACAGCAGCCAAGACAAAAGAAATGAGTAAGATTTCTCACTTCAACTGACAAGTAGACCATGCGTATTATTTCCAGAGCAATGCTTTTCCTAAACAAGAAATGCATGGGGGTTTTACTTAGGGAGTCTGGGCTTGTTCCTGTGGAGTTCTCCCTAACTCCTAAACACAGTCTACCAACAAATCCTCCTCAACAAATCCACTACAAGCATGATGACTATCTAATAGCAGTGACATTCAGTGACATCCTTATCTTATCTTAAAGTCATGCACAAATAGGTAAATTGAAGATAATGGAAAGAAATGCCTCCGGCAAGTTTATCCAAGTTCTTAGTTAAAAATCAAGTAAAAGTCACTATGAAAGCAGAATGCTTTGGAACATATCTTCCTTGTTAATCAGCATGTTAGATCTAACAGTTAAGTGTGCCAGTGTCACAATTCCATAAGTGTAAATTACAGAGAACACAAACACAGAGAGCATCAAGGAAGAGTCACCTATCAGTAATATGTTATTAGATGGATGTCTCTAGAGATCAATTTTAACCTGAGAAAAAGGCAGCTTTAGTCTCAGAACATGTTGGCTCAGAAAAGGCCACAACTGTTTCCACTCTAGACCAGAAGGAGTTCTGTTAACTAACTCTGGCAGCTTCTTGTCTCAGGGCTGTGACCTCCCTGTAAAGAATTCCATGCTTTCCGTTCCTAACCAGTGCTTCAAATTTTAGTTATGTTTAGTTATGTGTGTGCCTTTTCTGCATGTGTAAGTGCACAGTGCTTTCAGAGGTCAGAAGATATAAGATGCCTGAAACTAGAGTTATAGCAAATGGTTAGCTATCGTGTGGGTTCTGGGAACTGAACCCGAGTCTTCTGTAACAACACACACAGTGCTCTTAATTGCTGAGCCATCTCTCTAGCCACACTTGTTTAAAGTTTGTTTTAATTTTGCTTTAAAATTTAATTAAAATGTACAGAGACATCACATCACTATCCTCTATTTTGTCTTCCCTCCATCCCTTCTCATATATTCCCCTTCCATTGTTTTACTTAAGTATGTGTGAACAAGTTCATTGAAATATCTGAATATGATTTAACAAGTGTGATTTTTTAGTTGTATTTCATGATTTAGGGGCTGACAATACTGTATGGGATGAATAATTTGAAACTTCACCCTTTCCTGGGGTAATTCTCTCACCTGGAGGAGAATTCAAGTCTTTTAAAAAGCTTTAGACCTCTGACCATGAATAGGCTGCATTGGATAGAAAATGATGAAGAACAGAAAACTTTGGTAGGGAAATATCTAAGAAGTTAAGAGGACTGAAGATTCTTCCAGAGTACACAGGTTCCATTACCAATACATACAGAAGCTCAGTGTTGTCTGTATCTCTAGTACCGGGTTTTCTGGAACCATCTACTGGCCTCCTTAGACACCAGGCATGAGGGAACACAAAGACGTGCATATGGGAAAAACACTCATACACATGAAATTATAAATGAAATTAGATTTTTAAAAACAACCAAAGCAAAACCAGAGGAAGAAATTATATGCACCATAAGAATTATTTCTCCAGCTGTGCATAGTACTGCAACCTTTTAGTAACAGCACTTCAGACAGAGTGACAGGAAGAGCCCGGTGAGTTTCAAATCATGTGCTACATAGTTGATATCAACACACACACACACACACACACACGGAGAGAGAGAGAGAGAGAGAGAGAGAGAGAGAGAGAGAGAGAGAGAGAGAGAGAATAAAACAGAATAACATACCAGAAAAGGGGATTTAGAAAATTGGAGCAATACAACACCTTTTAAAATCATTACAGGTATCTGCCCCTGGCCTCACAAAAAAATTTTCAAAGCTAAAAACTTCAAACATGGTCACGCAGGCTATAAATCTCAGGCTTTTGCTGACAAATTCAACCTGGCATCTGTAAGTCCATGTCAATGGTGATTTTATACTTTCACTTCCAAAGTCTGGTTCATCACTGAAAAACCTAAGACTATTTGTAAATAAGTATATAATTGTGAGTTATTTTCTTTGTTTAAGACAGGGACTCATTTGATGCCCTATTTGATGTTGATACACTAAGAATAATACTGCACATATAGAGTTTTTAATAGGTATTTATACACATTTAATCCTGAGCCTTTGGACCATCATTCTTAGCATGGTACTCTGCTGAAGAACATAGATCTTCCAAATAATTTCATTTTTCTTGGGTAGAAATAAATTAGAATGTTCTTAACAGTATGGTTCCTTCATAGAAGTCTTGTAATTCTGTAGACCACCCTGGCGGGTCAGTTAGTCTAGGGTTGTAACCCGCATGGCAGGTCAGTAATTCCAGGGTCCCGGAGAGGCGCTGTCTGAAAAGACATGGGCAAGAGATAGGAAGGAGGCCAAGCAGGGTTCTTGTCAAAGCCTCCGTTTATTAGCATCATGGTTGTGGTTTATATAGCCCCTGGATGAGGAATTTGGGTTGGTATGGGGGGCAGGGGCATGGCCAGGGCAGAAAGAGATCTTGCAGTGATGGTCCAAGCTGGTCACGAGGTCATCGGACAGGAGGTCACTATGGGTCAGGTCACGATTCCTCCATCAGGAAGTCACGAGTTGACACACATAGTTCTCTAGATAGTTAGAATGTGGGGCGGGTTCCACCAACAAGTAGCTCTCAAGATAGTTGGGTGTGGGGTAGGCTCTGCCAACAAAAGAGTTCTTAATACCTTTGGGGTGTGGGGCTCTCTGCAAACTCCTCAGGACAATGGTCCCTGCAATATTTTTGGGGAAAATGGCTCCTGACATAATTCTTGGATCACTTCTGACTTCAAAGACATGAGATTTGCTCTATAGCTAAAGTTATAAAAAAGCTCCTCCCTGGATTCTATAGTTGGAATGGGAGATTTTCTGTATTCTGACCTTCCACAGAAAACTTCTGTATAAAATACACCACATCCAAGACAATGTATAAAATAAAGCATTAAATTAGATTTACAGTTCTAGACTGCTAGAGTCAATGATGGCTTAGAAAACAAAGGAAAAAAAGCCAAGAGCGTACATGTGGAACCTCAAGAAGGACATAAGGAGTAACTGCATAATTCTAGGCTTTTGAAGTCTGAAAGTCCACTCACCTGAGCATACCCCTTTCAAAATGTCACAACACTACTCATTCCTAAAAATGTCTATCAACTGGGAAACACGCATTCGAAAATAATCTGGCTATGGTTGTCATATGTTCTAACCAACACATTTATCCAAGTCTTAGACAGTGACAACTACATTTTATCTGACTGCACTCTACCTTATACTTAAGTGAGACTACTATTTCCAACATGCAATAACACAGAATGAACATTCCTAGTTCACAAAGAATGAATCTGAGCATGATAAGAATTGATCACATCAAAGCTAGACCAAAATTGGTAGGAGAAATTATCAAATCTTGTAGCACCTCATCAAGGGGGACCCACCTGAGTTCCCAGGATAGATGTGAAGTAATCAGCTTACAGCTGACAAAATGTAGGAATGATGGCAAGGTGGCTCCTTGTCTTCCAAATGGACAGGGAGCCAAATGACATATTACTTTACTAAAGTTATGGTTTATTTCGTGGGGCTTTTTAAATTTTGTTTTTTTTTAAAATATTTATTTATTTATTATGTATACAATATTCTGCCTGTGTGTATGTCTGCAGGCCAGAAGAGGGCACCAGACCTCATTACAGATGGTTGTGAGCCACCATGTGGTTGCCGGGAATTGAACTCAGGACCTTTGAAAGAGCAGGCAATGCTCTTAACCTCTGAGCCATCTCTCCAGCCCCTTTGTTTTGTTTTTCAAGACAGGTTTTCACAGTATAACAATCCTGACTGTGCTGAAACGCACTTTGTAGATTAGGTTGGCCTCAAACTCACTGAGATCCTCCTGCTTCTGCCTGCCAAGTACTGGGAATAAGGACATGTGCAACCACTTCCCAATTCAGTTAGCTCTTTTTGAGATGACTGTTTTAATAATTGCCTGTGGTCATGTTAGAAGAGCAGCAGGTGGCAATTGTAATTTAAGGCATCAGCACACCAGAAGGAGAATTTCTGATAAGTGAATCTTCTATAAGCAAAGATGTTTCTACTCACAGCTCCATGCACGAAATGCTTTTTCAGATTCAATTACAGAAGAATTTATTCAGAAGACAGCTCCTGGGTTTGAAAAGTTGGAAGGACCACATGGGCCCTCAGAGAACACTGATTGTGGCCTCAGGTTCCCACCCAGCCTCAGAGAGGGCCTGTCCCACCACCTCACCATCCTCTTCTCTCCATATTGGGACAGCAGCCCCTTGCTCACCATGTTGTGGCTTCCGTGCTCACCCATGCTCTACTCACAGTTCCATGTGTTATGGTATTGGTCCCTTTAAGAGACAAGCCACGCCCACTCCCTCCCCATCCTCTGAGGCAGGCTGATCTTCAGCTTCCAGCCTGAGTTCGCTCTCTTTTCCATCTTCCTCTTGGGGAGGCAGCTTCGCTTCTGCCTCTCTCCCCACTTCTCTGCTTCCCCCCTTCTCTGTCTCTTTCTCCTCTTCTCTCTCTCTCCCTCTCTCTCTGTCTCCCCCTCCACCCTTCCTCCTCCATAACCCCCTGAATAAACATTCAACCTCACCCTGCCTGTCGTGTCTATCCATGTTTCTGTCTTCTGCCCGCCCGCCATGTGTCTCCCTGCCTGGGACCAGCCATTGCTCTGAGACCAGCAGCCATCTCTGCCTGGGACTCGCTGCTCCCAGGCCCGCTGTCTGCCGCCACATGGCCTGCCACCACCACTCAGGCCACCGCTCTGGGATCGGCAGCCATTTCTGCCTGGGACTGGCTGCTCCTAGAGCCTGCTGTCTGCCGCCACATGGCCCGCTACCACCATTTGGGACCTACAGCATTTCTGCTGCCTACTGCCTCGGGGATCTTGCAGTATTTTTTAAAAAAGAACAACACCATGCAGTAGCACTCACAGCACAGCATACATTCCTCTTGGGCCTGTAACAGAGCGTCAGGAAGTGTCCTGCCTGATTTTGACTAAAAGATCAACAGGTGTTTCGAATACTAGACCTGAGAAACTGCCACAGCATTACCAGTCTGTAAAAACTGTTCCAGCTCCCACCAGAGGCCTAGGTTTTACTATCCATGGAAATATAACAGAATGGGTTCTTAAAGAAACTTAACAACGAATATTGGGGATAATGGCTATTAATCATTGCATCCGTTGATCATAAATATAGAGTCCAATCATCATTCTATAGTTGTAAATGTGTGTGGGTAGGTCACTAGTCTAGGAGTTGTAACCCACCCGGCAGCCTGTTACTCCAGGGTCTCTGAGGGGCGCTACCTGAAAGACATGGGCTAAGATAAAGGAATGAGGCCAAGCAAAGATTTTTTTTAAATATTTATTTATTTATTATATATACAATATTCTGTCTGTGTGTGTGTCTGCAGGCCAGAAGAGGGCACCAGACCTCATTACAGATGTTTGTGAGCCACCATGTGGTTGCTGGGAATTGAACTCAGGACCTTTGGAAGAGCAGGCAATGCTCTTAACCACTGAGCCATCTCTACAGCCCCCCAAGCAAAGATTTTGTCAAAGCCCCGTTTATTAGAGTCCTGGTTGTTGCTTATATAGCCCCTGAATAAGGGACTTGGGGGGCAGGGGAGCGAGATCTTGCCACGTGGTCCAGATCACGAGGTTTAGGTTCCTCAGGTTCGTCACGTCACGTAGGCCGGGAGGTCAGGTGATGATTCTCTGGTCAGGAAGTCGGGAGTTGACACAACTAGTTCCCTGGATAGTCTGGAATGTGGGATGGGTTCTGTTGGCTAACAATTAGGGAATAGCTAATTGGGTGTGGAGCAGGTTTTGTCAATAGAACTATTCTTAACATAATTATGGGTGTGGGGTTCTCTGCAGGCCCCCCAAGGTGATGGTTCCTGAAATAATCTTTAGGAGGGAAATGGCTTCTAACAGCTTTCCAGTCTGTAAAAACTATTCCAGCTCCCACCAGAGGCCTAGGTTTTACTATCCATGGAAACATAACAGAATGGGTTCTTAAAGAAACTTAACAACGAATGTTGGGGACAATGGCTATCAATCATTGCTTCCGTTGATCATAAATATAGAGTCCAATCATCATTCTATAGTTGTAAATGTGACAATTGATCTTTATCATAGTGAAGTACAATTTTGTCTGCAAATTTGCCAAAGTTTGTATACTCATTTTCCTGCTTTGCAAAGCCATTGCAGAACTCATAATATGGCGAACAACACGAGGAGAAACAGGCAATGCATGCAAATAATAGGTCCAGATTGCCAAAAACAACTCCAGTTGGTACAAAATGAGATGTTAACACTGATAATTGTATAGGCTTATCATAATCCACCCTTTGTAAATGCATCTGTTCTATAGTCTGCTTAAGCAATTTTAGAGCTGCTTCAAAAAATCTTACTGTCCTGCACCACCACAACCGGCCCAGGCTGCACACAGGCTCAGAGACCTTTCACAGCTACTAAGAGGGTTTCTCGAGTGCTGCGGGGAAAACCTACTGCTCGCACCACAGACTCTTGGGCTTGCAGAGCCTGGAAGTGCCACCGTCTTCTCCTTGCTCCACTGCTGCCTTCTTGGGCAGCTCAGCAGGGTCTGTGCTCCAGCTTCTCTTGGCTCCCAGGCAGGGGCACCGACTTGGCCTGGGCAACGTGCTTTCTGCCACAGCTGCCTAGCAAAGCTCTGCTCCAGCTGCCTTCTAGCCCCAGCTGCATTCGTTCTGGGTCCAAACTGGTGCATGGAGCAGAGTGGAACACAGGAAAGCAGGCTTGCTGCCCCAGAACCACCGAAGGGGCCCCACTTAAATAATCTTTTAGGCTGATGACACCCAAATTCCCATTCTGGCTACTTCCTGCTGAGTGGGGGCTCTGCATTCTGGGGGTATTTTACTGCAACATTTCAGGGAGGCTCAGTGAATCAAACCACATGAATCTTGAATAAATCCTCAGGTTCTCATCCACTGTGGAGACAAAAGCAGAACCTCTTTTCCAAAGCATGAAATCCTTAGGCCCGTACATTAAAGTCAAAATACCTTTCTTAGCAGTTCCCAGAATCAAATATCTTTCTCCAATCTAGAACACCATAGACAACACAATCAGCATAACATACATCTGAACATCGTTTTGAGCTGTATACATTCTATCTTTTGGAAGCCTTCAATTCACCCTCACGTTGCAGGGAGCCAGTACATGCAGCCACCATTACAAGATGGTGCCTGGCTCTTGCAGGGCTGGAGTAAACAACTCCATATAAGGTCTTAGCCAGAATCACTAACTCTAGCATGCTCACTGCAAGGAGCCAGCTTTTGTAGCCGCCATTACAAGACGGCACCAGGCCCTTGCAGACTTGGGAATAAATGACTCCATATAAGGTCATAGCCAGTACCACCATCTCAGGCATGCTCAGTGTCCTCGCTGCTGAGACACTTTGACCAATAGGAGGCCTGCAAGTACCCCTAGTCCCTATGTAAGCAGCTGCAGCTCAGAGCTCAGGGCCCCTCGCTTCCTGCTCTCCCTTCAACCAAGAGGCTCCAATAAAGTGTGATTTGGGAAGAATCCTCATCTGGTGGCTGTTTTTTCCTGCTGGTCCTGCCACATCCCTCCTCCTGTCTCAGAGGGTGTCCTGTCTTAATTCCTCAATATGTGCCCACGGGCTGGGGATGACCCTGTCTGCTTACCCCTCTTCCTCCGCTGAACTTCCACTTGCTACACAGGCATGGCCTGGAACAGAAACCCTAGCCAAGGATGTCAGGATTAACACAAACCTCAACCAACCCTCCACCTTCCAAGGACGACCAGTTCATGAGCTTTAGACAAGGGGCTAGAGGTTAAAATACACAGACATACAGACAGAGAGACAGAGACTTGGACCTCTAGTCACTGGTAAGAAGCCCTTTATTCAATCTTACCCTGGAGGCTTAGCACCTAACAGTCAAGTGGGCCAACAGGTGAAAACTTTATCCTCTGATCCTCAAGGCCAAGAAGACAATGCATGCTTGTGAAGCAGAGCTGGTAAACAATTTTGACACAGCAACTCAAATCAGAAGGAAAGTAAAGATCTCTAGCAAGGAAGAGCAGCTCGAGGCCAGGACTCCTATTGGTCCCAACCACAGGTGAGCAATTTAGATAGACCTATAAGTTGTGAGGAAATAGAAACTTAAAAAAAAAAAAAAAAAAAAGCCCAGGACCTGATGGTTTTAATGCAGAATTTTACCAGAAATTCCAAGAACAGCTGATACCTATACTCCTTAATTTGTTACACATTATAGAAACATAAGAGTCTTGCCAAACTCTTTTTTTTGAAGCTGCAGTTACCCTGATACCTAAACCACACAAAGACTTAACCAAGAGAGACAATTACAGACCTGTCTCACTCATGAACATCGATGCAAAAATTTTCAATAAAATACTGGCAAACCATCTTTAATGAGGTCTAGTGCCCTCTTTTGGCTACAGAAAGAAGAGCTGGAGAGATAGCTCAGTGGTTAAGAGCATTGGCTGCCCTTCCAAAGGTCAGAAGTTTGATTCCTGGCAACCACATAATGGCTCACAACCATCTGCAATGAGGTCTGGTGCCCTCTATGGGCAACAGAAGGAAGAGGTAGGAGTGATAGCTCAGTGGTTAAGAGCATTGCCTGCTGAGTTTGATAAGATCAAGTGCAGACGGGCCAGGGCCAGGGCTGCAATCACAGACTTTCTTCAACCAAGCCACAACTTTTAATAATGCCACTCCCTTTATGGGCCATTTTTATTTTGAAACCACCACAGGCAGCTCATGGGACAAATACCAGAAGAGCTCTAGAAAGGAGTCCTTGTGCCAGTGGGCTGCGGTAGTCCAGTGATGTCCACTTCCTAAGTCTTAGCAATGAAAAGCACTGTGCTCACCCTCTCCTCAGTGAAGCCCACTGGTCCACCAGCCCCTGGGCCTCAGCCACACCCTCCTGTGGCACTCGTGAAAGCTGCCTTCATGAAAGGCACTATGCCATCCTGTTTGTGGAAACCCAGACTCAAAATCAAGAAAACAGTATTACTCACTCCAAATTAGATACAACTTATAAAGAAAAGGATAGCCAGTCTATAGTCCACAACCACAGAGAAGGTAGGTAACAAGGAGAACCTAACAGAAACATATGTGGATCTACCTGGGAAAGGGGAATAGACAAGATCTCCTGAGTAAATAGGGATAACAGTCCTGTTAGGCAAGGTCATTACAGTTTACAGAGATCTTATATTTTGGTTGAAGTAGTAAAACTACAGCAATTGGGCTGCATGAAAAAATCAGTTATTTATCAAGATATTTAATTGCTTTTTTTCTGTAAACTCCAAGTAATGGCCAGTCATGCCAATTATCAATCATCAAAAAGTGATTATAAAACTCTATATTACTAATTTTTTTTACCACCTTGAGTACCATCCCAAGTTACCCCTTAGGTTTGAGAACTGGATATCTATGGCAAGCAAGGGTCTCAGGGTAAAACATTTAACTCAAGTATATTACCTCGGCATCTTCTTTATTTTTCATGCTAGAGGAAAAATGAAGGGAAGAAGACATGGAGAAGAGGAAGAATGAGGAGAAGAAAGGAGAGTAAGGGAAAGTAGTGGAATTAGTGGAGGTGAAGAAGAAGAGTAAGAGTAAGGGAAATCCATGGGAAATCTAGTTTTTACAGACATGCTTGGAAAAATCCATAGG
Organism: Microtus obscurus; assembly: GCA_963919715.1. Classification (NCBI taxonomy): domain Eukaryota; kingdom Metazoa; phylum Chordata; class Mammalia; order Rodentia; family Cricetidae; genus Microtus; species Microtus obscurus. Next base: position 152,891 of record CAWTZC010002187.1, read on the forward strand.
CAAGGACAATAAGATGCATATCAAAATCACAAAAAGTCACAGGAAAGCCGGGCGATGGTGGCGCACGCCTTTAATCCCAGCACTTGGGAGGCAGAGCCAGGTGGATCTCTGTGAGTTTGTGACCAGCCTGGTCTACAGAGCTAGTTCCAGGACAGGCTCCAAAGCCACAGAGAAACCCTGTCTCGAAAAAGCAAAAAAAAAAAAAAAAAAAGTGACAGGAAGAACCTAACAAAGCAGTACTTCAGAACAGGTAACTAGACCTAGGAAAGAGCCAGCAATCAAAGATAAGATTCTGACATTCCAAGCACTTAGATAAAGTTATTAAACATCCGTGAATCCTTGACTTCCCCCATATTCCTCTTCTAATCTCTGCTGTGATACACACCTCTGAGAACACCCAGATTTGTTTGTTAGCAAAGGTGGGCCATGCTGCCTTCCTTCTCAGTGCCTGTCTTCTAGAGAAATTTCTATGTGTTCTGTTACCAGGTAATTTTCTGGGATTGACTCTATGTATATTTGAGTGCTAGAACAAAAAGTGAATGCCATTGCTCCAAGGCCTCATCACGTGGGGAAATGGAGCAAGGTCAGTCCACTGATCAAGCAGAGGTTGCTCTACTGTGGTGTTCTAGGAATGAGGCCCATTTCAAAAGAAGAATCTTGGCTTAACAATGTTTTTACAGATAAGATGGTGACTTTTCCAAAAGACAAGTGTTCCCACAGCTCTACAAACTAAGTTGTTCCATGTGGATGACTACAGATACAGATCCCATGGATCTGCTTATTGGTCTGTGCATTGACTTTATACTCTTGTGGGCTCCAATAAATTTTAACAGCTACGAAAGCAGTAAGTCTCTCATGATGCATCCTTCCCTCCCCTTTCTGCACTCTGCCTTCAACAGCTACTGAGTAGGAAAATGGACTCAATTCATTCACATATCTCTCTTCAATTATGAGTCTCCGGGAAAAGTCAAATGGATTAGAGGACTCTCATTAACTGATCTATTTTTCCTTCACAATGTCCAGTCAAAGTCTAGCATGGAAAAAATTGCAAGAGTGTTTTCCCAGCACTGCACAACAGAGGCAGAATTACCTGTGTTCAAAGCAATTCTCAGATACATAATATATGGGCAAGCCTGAGCTAGAAAACACACTGATATAAAGAGAAATCAAAAAAAGTCAATAACACTGAAGAAAAACTCAAACATAATGTTTAAAAAAAGTGGAGAAGAGAACAAAATAGTCATTAGAACAGTAATACATTTAAAGAAATGAAAGTTGAAAGATAATTCAAATAATAGGCTTTTTAAAAAGATGAAAACAATGTATTTTAAAATCAGTAAGATAGGAGCTGGAGAGATGGCTGAGCAGTGAAGAGTACTGACTGCTCTTCCAGAGGACACAGTTTCAATTCCCAGCATCCACATGGCAGTTTACAACTGTCTGTAACTCCTGTTGCAAGGGACCTGACTACTTCATACCAACGTTTGTTATGCATTTTGTCGCTTTGTTTCTTTGTTTTATTTTTATTTTTCGAGACAGGGTTGGTTTCTCTGTGGCTTTGGAGCCTGTCCTGGAACTAGCTCTGTAGACCAGGCTGGTCTCGAACTCACAAAGATCCGCCTGCCTCTGCCTCCCTAGTGCTGGGATTAAAGGTGTGCGCCACCATCGCCAGGCTGGTTTTTGTCTCTTTAAGAGGCAAGCCAAATCCACTCCTGGCGAACCCTATTCTCCCCCCCATCTTAGATTGTTTGTTCCCTCCTGGTGTGCGCTTCCCTTGCTCTGCTTCCCCTCTACTTTGTCTTTTTCTCCTTTTCTTTTCTTTCTTTCTCTCTCCTCTAAGTAATAAATATCCAATTCTATTCTGCACAACGTGTTTATGTGACTTCTATCTGAGACCTCCTCACACCCGCCCACATGGTGGGACAAGCCCTCCCTGCCACCTGTGGGTGGCTCTCCCAGGACCCACTCCAGGGTCTGGCACCCTCCAGCCCACTGGGGACTGGCTGCCCTATGCGCCTGCCTACTGCCACCGGGATTTCTTGCCGCCAGCTGCCTGGGACTTGCCAGCATTTTTAGAAATGTTCATAAACTTAAATAAATCATAATAACTCATTTTTAAAAATTAGTAAGATAAACCTCAGATATATTAACTTTGAAAAGGAGTACGACATTCCCTTATAGATGGTGTGCCTTTGGTAAAAGACAGAATGATATTGCTCACATGCTCATGTTTGCTACTGAGATCTGGAACCTGACATACAGAGTTCTAGTCAATGGCCTGTTTCTCAATCCTTGGATCTGTATTAACTGGATACAATGAGCACCATAACCCATATTAAAAATATTTAATCAGGGTGGTTATTTTAGACTTCCAGAAGTTTGTTCAGTCCGTTGTCATTATGGTGCGGAGAATTATGTTGTGCAGGACAATTTTGCTGCAGGCCACAGGAAGTTGACTGAAATGCTTGGCAGTATCCAGAACATAGGAATTCTCAAAGCCCATCCGCAGTGCCACACTTCTTTCAACAAGACCAAACAGATTCCAACAATGCCATAATTTGTAATAGCACCAATCCCTATGAGATTATAGGAGCCAATGACATTGAAACTACCACACTGCCACAATCAGGTCCTTTCTCAGACTGGTGACTCCAGCAGCTGCTTTCCTCCCATTTCCCCTGCAGTGCACTCAGTAAACTATTCGTTCTACTCTGATCTGAAGGCAGAAACCATGTTCCACATGCAGATCCTTCTCCTGTGAGTGTAATGAATAGTTGAATTCTTGACTCAAGTGGGTAATTTTAAAAGTCTGAGGCCTCATAGTCATTT